>QEPC01015598.1:1539838-1550022 GCA_003113815.1 Sphenodon punctatus
TCAAATCAAATCAAACTTTATTAAGCGTGACCAAAGGTCATAGCCAAACATTACGACACAAAAATACATGAACATACACATACACCATATACAGAATACTTACACCCTAATTACAGTTAATGAACATGTATACATCCAATGGCAACTTAAATTCAAGGAATTGTTGACGCAAGACAAATGCATGCATGAGGAACCCACTAACTTGAGTGGTAACGCCCTCCTCAATATCGGCCAAAGCCATAATCAAAAGTGCTTCCTGTGATCTACCGGGAAATGCCGATAGGAAGGCACTTAAAAATTGCTGCCTCAATGTGTCATAGAGATGACAACTGAAAAGAATATGGGATGGAGACTCAACCTCAATCTGATCATATGGACACAATCTCTGTGCATACTGGACCCTCTCAAAACGCCCCTCCAATACTCTGGAGGGGAGGGCATTCAGGCGTGCTGCCAGGAAAATTCTTTTAGCCCCTCGAGAGATAGGGAGGGAAAAATACGCAGCCATTGTGTCTATAGTTGGTGCCAATCTTAAATAAGATTGGAGATGTCTAGACTGATTAATCCTTGCCCTTTCTTCCTGCGAATCCACATCCTGCCATCTACGCTCCACCTCACTTAAGGCCACTTGCCCCTCTCTAGCCAACAGATAGTCTCTGGATAAACCCAGTGACATCAAATGGGCCTCTACTTTTACCACCCAAGTACTTTTAAACAAATCTTTTCCCAAAAGATTGAGCAAGCCTATGGTTCCTGGGTTACAAACCCGCAGCCATAATTTGTGTGCCGCCCGCCAGGCCCTAAAAACTGTTCTTAATTGCCTCTTTTGAATTAATGTTATAAAAAAAATTTAAATGTTATTTTGTAACTGATTTATCAGTAAATATGGCATTCTTATTTCAATTAATATTGATATTTGTTTTTTAATGAATGTATAATTATTATTTTTTTCTTTTACAATACTTATGTAGCCCTTCAATATTTTGTATTTGACCATTGTAAATAATTTTGTATTTTTAACATTAAGGGGGAAAAAACTTATTAAAATTTTTGGGTGATTTAATGCTGTCCATTTTTTTTATTGATTACTGCTTCAAGGTTGTTGATGACCTTGCAGATAAAGTCAATTAGCCACCCCATATATTGCATTGTTAACTATATTTGGCACATGTGTTTGTTCTGCTTTGAGTTGGTAACTTTTCGTAAACTTTACAATATTCAGGTAGAATTTCTAACCAACGATCACCCCAAATTAAGCAGAATCTGCCACTCATTAGGCGCGTAGCTGGCCCGCTAATACATGCCAGCCGTGCTTGGCGATATCAAGGGAAACACAGGGTTGGAAGACCTTCATCGTGTCAAATAACCATTATGTGTACAAGCAAATGTCCTTGTTATTTCAGAACACACCTTACTGTGAACATAAAATCAAAAGCCCATTCTGTCATTTAGGCGCTGGACCATCATGAGTGGTGTAATACTGACTTTTAAAATAATTCTAAATATTTGTTTAATACAAGTTGCTGTGGTTGTCTGCCAAAAACAATTATTAATAGTTGCAAAGTGCTGCCTTGTTCCAAACACAGAAAAAGACTAAAACAAATCTCACATGATTTATTGAATTGACATCATAGGACCTTATTTTGGATTCAGGCATGAATCGACATTTGAGACAAATAGATGCACATACCGCAGCATTTTGCTTTAAATTAAAAACGTAATGTAATTTAATTTCATTTTACAACAAAGATATTTATAGCATGTGTTTTGAGCACATAATACTGAAAGGCAAACTGTTGCCGTGTGTCTATGCACATGGTGAATGGCGTGAGCTTCAATGATCCTTTTTGTGAACAAGGGTTTACACCCCATGTGATTTGTAGGTATTTCCACACTTATTCCTTTTTAGATTGCCAGGATCAGGAAATGACCATCATTGCTGCAATCACATCAGATCAATGAACTATTGTCTATTGTCCTGGACCAGGAAGCCTACTGCCTATGTATTACAGAGACCTGGCTGGACACTGAGTCAGGGCCAATTTTGGCTGACCTTGTTCCAGCTGGGTACTCCATACAGCATCAGCATCAGCCGAATGGGGGGGGCGGGGGGGGGAGGTGTAGCCGTTATTTTTAAGGATACACGGTCTGTGAGGAGGTATCCAGTGCAAATGGTGTCAGGTATTGAGGGCCTCCATCTTGTGATTGATTTGGCGGGAGACAGATTAGGGCTGCTGCTGGTATACCGCGCACCTACCTGTACGGCGGCATCCCTGCATGCTGTAGCGGAGCTGGTGTCGGAGGTGGTCTTGTGGTTCCCAAGGGCAGTAATCCTGGGGGACTTCAATATCCACGCGGACGCCAGCCCTGGGGGAGTGGAGCACTAACATGACCACCATCATCCATGCTTTCATCACCTTAAGACTAGAGGGGAAGCCCATGCGGTCAACTGGGGGTGCCCAACTTGAAGTCCCCTGAGTTTATCAGGTGGCAACCATGAGGAGGGCTTTCTCAGTGGCCGAATCAAAGTTGTGGAACTCCCTCCTAATGGAGGTCCCCTGGCCCCAGACCTCTGCCGGGCCTTTGGTCAGGCAGGTGGGTGAAGGGAGAGGGATGGGATCGGGGCGGGGAGGTTCTTTTTGACTCTGCTTGTTTTAGTGTTTTATATATTTTGGATTTATTTATTTTTTGTATGTTATGGGTTTTTTATATGTATTTTATAAATTATTATTATTATTATTATTATTATTAACAAACATTTATATAGTGCAAGCAGTGTACCTGGCACTTTACAAAGTAATAAAATAGACACGGTCCCTGCCCCTAGGGCTTACAATCTGAGAGACAGGAGCTGGGGGAGAGACTTAGGAAGGGGAACAGAGGGAGAGACAAGGGGTCTAACATTCATGAAGATGCGAGGTCTCAAGTGCACGTACTTGGCTTGGTTACGATGAGAATGACAGCAGGCAGGTCCATGTTGCAAGGATAAGGGTAAACCGATCGTAGGTATAGGAATAGTGGCTCAGCAGGATAAAGAGTCAGACAGAGCAGAGCGAAAGAGGTGAGTTTTAAGGAGAGATTTGAAGGTATGAAGGGAGGGGGCAAGGCGGATGTGGACAGGGAGGGAGTTCCAGGCATGGGGGGCAGCAAGTGAGAAGGGACGAAGGCGCTTAGGGGAGCAGGGAAGGCGTGGAAGGGTGAGAGAAGGGACAGAGGAGGAGCGAAGTGCACGGGCTGGAGTATGGAGGGCGATAAGTGCAGAGAGGTAGGGGGGAGCAAGGTTGTGAAGAGCTTTATAGGTGAAGACTAGGAGCTTGTGCAGGATTCGTTCAGGAAGGGGAAGCCAGTGAAGCGAAGAGAGGAGGGGCTGCACATGGTCGAAGCGACTGGCGAGGTAGATGACCCTGGCAGCAGAGTTTTGGACAGAGATGAGGGGAGAAAGGTGAGACCGGGGAAGGCCAGTGAGAAGGAGGTTACAGTAATCGAGGCGAGAGATGACCAGAGCATGAACAAGAGTTTTGGCAGACGAGACAGAGAGAAAAGGGCGAATCTTAGCAATGTTATGGAGGGAGAAGCGACAGGATTTAGCAACAGAGTCAATGTAGGGTTTAAAAGAAAGGGCTGAGTCAAAGATGAAGCCTAGGCTACGGGCTTGGGGGACAGGCAGGATGGTGACTCCATCAATAGTTATTGACAGTGAGGAAGGAGAGGAAGGATGAGGGGGGAAGATAAGGAGTTCAGTTTTAGCCATGTTGAGTTTGAGTTGACGTTGAGACATCCAGGTAGAGATGTCAGAGAGACAGTTGATGAGACGAGCTTGAACAGAGGGAGAGAGAGAGGGAGTAGAGAGATAGAGTTGAGTGTCATCAGCATAGAGGTGGTATTGGAAGCCATGGGAGGCAATGAGTTTGCCTAAGGATGAGGTATAGATCGAGAAGAGGAGAGGGCCAAGAACAGAGCCTTGAGGAACACCAACTGAGAGGGGGAAGGAGGAGGAGGCGGAGTTGGAGAGAGACACATTAAAGGAGCGGTCAGAGAGGTAGGAGGAGAACCAGTTATGGACAGAGCCACAAAAGCCAAGGGAGTGAAGGGAATCCAGCAAGAGTGAGTGGTCAACAGTATCGAAGGCAGCAGAGAGATCAAGGAGGACAAGAATGGAATAGAGACGTTTAGATTTAGCCACCAGAAGATCATTGGTGATCTTAGCGAGAGCAGTTTCAGTAGAATGAAGGGGGCGGAAGCCAGATTGATTTTTAATTATTATTATTATTATTATTATTAAGCATTTATATAGCACCAGCAATGTACCTGGCACTTTACAATTGTAAGAAAGAGACATGGTCTCAGCCCCAGCGGGCTTACAATCTAAGAGAGACAAAGGGAGTGGGGAGACAAAGCGGGGAGAAGCAGAGGAAGAGACAAGGATACATACATGAACTCATGAGGTCTCAGGTGCGCGTGCTTGGCTTAGTTACAAAGGTGTAGTTACTCATTTAATGTTACAGAAGATACGATGATTCAGGACAAGTCAGCAAGGGGGCAAGGCGAGCCAGGGAAAGCTTGACGGAAGAGGTGAGTTTTGGGAGGGATTTGAAGATTTGTAGTGAGGAAGCCGAGCGAATGTGTTCAGGGAGGGAGTTCCAGGCATGGCGGGCTGCGAGGGAAAGGGGGCAGATATGTTTTGAGGAGCAGGGGAGCTGTGAGCAGGCGAGGGTGGTGGCCGAGGAGGAGCGGAGCTCCCGGACAGGAGTGTAGAGGGAAATGAATGCTGAGAGATGGGAGGAGCAAGGCCATGAAGAGCCTTGTAGGTAAAAACCAGGAGTTTGTGCAGCATGGGTTCAGGAAGAGGGAGACAGTGGAGAGAGGGGGAGGGGCTGTCGTGGTCAAAGCGGTAGGCAAGGTGGATGACCTTGCTGGATTTAATGCTGGAAGCCGCCCCGAGCTGCCGTGGGCAGGAGGGTGCGGGGTATAAGTGAAACGAAATAAATAAATAAATATGTTGCCTGCCCCTCAGTCCGGCCCTGCCAGTTGTTAGCCACCAGCACAAGTCCCATAATTGCAACGGGACTTGCAGCAGTGCTATCAATTTGTGCCAGTGCTACATGCCCTTGGAATTGACATCCGCCGTGCATAGGTAGCCGTAGCTGTTCACATGAGCCTTGCCACAGTAAGCAAGACAGGATGCTTCACTGGGCAAACTCCTACCCAAAGGCTGACTCAGATCTATTCAGCTATAGGGGGTAACACAAATGACTATAAAGAGGGAAACAAAGCAGTAAATGTAGCGGTAGCTGAAATTCAAAATTAACCTTCAGACATTCCAGATCTTGGTCCATGACTCTCAGACATACTTCAAATATCAAAAGCACCACTTCTGCCAGGGCCTATTGTAACGATAATGAAAACTGAGCCATTGTCATCGGAAAGGCAAAGATCATGTGGGCTGACTCTGCCTGACGGGTTTTATGGTCTGAGAGCCTGAACATTTTTTCCAAATTGCTTTCTGCATTGACGAACAACTAAACTATGTATCTCGATGACCTCTGGGGCATTCCAGGATTTAACTCATTCAAACTATTTTTATGGGAAAAAACCAATTATGGGCATAAATGGCGGGGAGCGGGGGAACCGTCTGGTTCGCACACAGCCTGGGAGACGCAGTACATTCGTCCCAGTGCTTGGCATTCTCTGAGGTACGGTCTGGGACAGCATATTGGACTCTGCGTGCGAGTCTGTGTGGATAGAGCAATGTTTTCAAAGAGCTCCTTTCCCATCCACTCAGTATGCTGAGTTCTTCTGGACGAGGGCATAGCTACCCAGGAGCAGGGCTGGCCTTCGAATTTGTGGGGCCCAGAGCGGAGATAAAATGTGGGGGCCCTGGGGGCCCCTCCCCGATGGCAGCACACTCTGCAGGGCCTTAAAAGTGGTCGTGTGTGGGACCCTGTTGGGAGGGAATGGGGGCTCCAGCCCCTTGTCCTGGGGGAAACAGGGGCTGCTGTCGGGCCCTCGGAAAGAATGGGTGCGGTCACTCCAGGTTGCCCTGTGGTAAGGCCAGCTCTGGATTTGAGTGTTGCTAGGAGATTTTCAGAGGAGGAGGGAGCAAGGTCAGCATTCTGCCCCCACCCACTCTGAAAATCTCCTTTCAGCACCCAGGAACCCTGCTGCAGGCTACCCTCTCCTGAGGCTCACAGCAGCTTGTAGGGAGAGCTTCTGGACACCCCTCCCCTCCTGTGGCAGTGGCAGCATACAGTGGCTTTCAGTCAGCCCCCTGAAGAGTGGTGGTAGCAATAACTCCCAATGGGGCTCCTCCACCCTATAGAACAGTGAGTTTCAGCAGGGCTTCGGCTGGGGCCACTCTAGAGTGGCAGCAGCCTGAAGCGGGGCTCTTGCCCCACCAAGATAAACCATGATGCCCACCATTCTGGAGACCCCTCCTCCTTGCCATTAGGCGGCTCCATTAGGACCTGAGTCCAGGCCATGCACAGCCTTGCTATGCCCCTGCCTTTGGAAAACTGGCCGGAGGTGACAAAATAGATCACCTAAGGAACCTCAGGCCTGGGGGCAAAATGTAGCCTCCAACTAGTTTTTATGTGGTCCCTTTCTAGTTCCTGGATCTGGCCTCTGGATCCCAGTTTCTACCTCCAGCCACTAAAAAACGGAGCTCAGGAGAAGGGAGAAGAGAGGAGAGCAAGCCCACATGGATAGGGAACAAATCGATGGCACAGATCCATGATCCGGACTTTCCTCTTCCTAAGCTCACCCCTCACACACCCCGCTCCCAACTTCTAGGCAGCCCTCGGAGCTTATACTAATTTTCAAAGTGGCCCCTGAGAACAAAAAGGTTCCCCACCCTTGCAATAGATCCTTGGCTTGCTTGAAAATCTGGTCCTGATTTTGTGTGCTGACTGAGCATTTGGAAATAGCCAATCTAATCTATCGATTATATCTGTGAGACTGGCAGCACAATCCTCCATGGGGCTAGCACTCACTGCAGATGGGAGTCCCTTAGGAAAATATTCATTTATTTATTTATTTATTTTTAACGTTTCTTAGTCGCCCCATGTGCCTACGGCATCTCGGGGCGACGTACAATCCAATAAAATCAATTAAATAAATCAATTCTTTAAAAACAACACACAATTTAAAACAGGGTTAGGACAAATTAATCAAAAATCAAAATAAGGGTAGGGTGGCGCTAAAAACCCTCCCTCCCCCCAAGGCCTGGGCAAACAGCCAGTTTTTGCAAGCCCGCCAGAATGTTAAAAGGCTTGGGGCCAGGTGAGTTTCCTCCGGGAGGGAGTTCCAAAGGCGCGGCGCAGCCACTGAGAATGCCCTCTCCATTGTGGCCCCACGCTTAACACGGGGGACCTCCAAGAAGGCACCCCTGGCAGACCGAAGGAGCCGCTCTGGGGCGCGGAGGTACGAGGGGCCCAGACCGTGAAGGGCCTTATAGATCAATACCAATACCTTGAACCTGGCTCTGGACCTGGAAAACCCTGAATGAATTCTTAAACCACAACAAGGATCAGAACACCAATGTATTTGGGCTCCATTGGACTGAAAGGAAGCAACACCCAAAAGATGGTAATGGTACTAAGAGCTAGCTCTTAATGCTGCTGGAGAGCTAGTGTAGCCTAGTGGACAAAGAGTTGGGCTTAGACAGGGGAGACCAGAATTCAAATCCCCATCTTAGCCATGACCTCACTGGTTGGCCCTGAGCAAGTTGCTCTCTGTCAACCTCAATCCTCCCATCTGTAAAATGGGTTGTTATGAGGCTGACCTAAATAAGAGCTGAAAAGCACACCAAACTTGGAATGTGCTATATAAATGCTGATTAATAATAAATAAAAGCAGTAAAAAAAAGTCCTACCATCAGTCCCTTGGTGGGAAAATATAAAGTCCATCAGCTTGAACAATCCTGCTTTTCTTAGATGTCTGGCTAAATCACAAAGAGAGGGAGGAAGAGTGTTTAAGATTATCAGAATAAAAAACTAAAGGGAAAGGCAACAAAATAAAAATCCCAACCCTTCCCCCCTGTTTATTTTATGCAGCATATGATTTTCTTTCACAGCATGTTTTATAACACACAAGGGATGTCCTGGGATGTGGGGTTGGGTTAAGTTAGAAAAGGATAGCTACTGGCATGAAATCCAATCTGTTCTCTCTTGTTCCCAAGGCAAATTTATAATATTCCTATCTGCTCCTAATACAGGTTCCAAGGCAGAGAGCAGGACAGTAAGTCAACATTGGAGACTGGCCGAGTGCACCCGCTTCCTGCCACAAGGAAAGCACTCAGACCACAAGCTCATGAAAGTACATGAGAAATAACCAACCCCAGATGATTAATGGGACTGTCGGTCCACGGGCACACAATGATTTATTGCATGTCAGTGGCATATCTGTAATGGCAACCCCCCTCATTTCCCACCCTCCCCTAAAACAGGCATCCACATTGGTTCTTCCCACAGGAGAATCAACCTATTTGGGTATCGGCACAGAGATCTCACTTCAGTTCCTTCAGCCTTAAGAAGACATCACACCCTTGGGTTGCAGATCCAAGCGGTTCAGTCTTTTTCCTGTCCCTGAGGGTTCTGCAGAGGCCCCGTGGTTCTGTGCTCCTTTGGAATTTCATTGCATTGCATTGGCAATGGGCAGGCCAGGCAGCAAGAAGAACAGATCAACAATGGACCAAAGTCATTCTGAATTGGATCCCAACAGAGAAAGACCATGGGATCAAGAAGATCGGCAGTCAATGGGAAAGGGTTATGACAGGAAGCTGGGGGAACAAAAGGGGAAGTTCTCCATCCAGTGGTGGATTGAGACAGGAACAAGGGGAAAGGAGACCTAGGACGTCTTTCGACATAATAGAAATCGGGTATCAAAACCCTAAACATGCGTTTGGCCATTGTGTATAAGCACCATAACAATCCCAACACCCCATTGAACACGCGTTGTGAACACTATTGCATCACAACGACAATTTGCCTGTTCCAGCTGAACATGTGGCCAATGTTGTGTCTGCTAACGCATGGCATGTTAGCAGGTACAACACAGGGAACGAGGCAGCAGCGCTTGCATGCTGAGATTGGGTGGAAAGCAAAACGCCGATTTGCCCCAAGATAGGCTGTGTGTGTAAGCAGCGCCACATGGTGAACACAGGGTCAAACTGGTGTTCATATCAAGGTCAAAACACGCGTTCAGACACCCTTTGAGGAAACCTTGCTTGTTACGTGCAACTAAGGGTGATTTCAGACGAGAAGGGGTGGCATTCACCCTGTCTCAGAATCACCCAGATGATTCCCCGTCGGGATCACTCCGGCACGTCCAACAGACGTGCTGGCTGATCCCGGCGGGGAATCGGGGAGGGGGCGGGGCTGCACAGCGCAACTTGCAGCCGCACGACCACGCCCCCCCCATGCTCCCGCGCCGTCCGCCCGATTTGACCACGACCTGGAATCCTGTCTGGGGTTCCGGGCCGTGGTCGCCACCCAGATGTTACTTTTTGTTGGTTCCCACCGCGGATCTCTTTGACCACACTTTCAGGGATTGTCCAGCGGGGAGCCCCAGAAGCGTGGTTGAAATTGACCCCATGTGGGAATCGACTAGTGGTGAACATCTGGCGGCCGTCTAACAGACGTTCAGGGCGCTTTGGCCCCATGTGGGTATTGACCGGGGTTCACTGTGATCTCATAATGACTGATGACAGTGGGGGAAGAGCGCGGGGGGGTGGAGGCCCCGTCTGGTCCAGCTTCATGGGGAGAGTTTCGGGAAGTGATGCCGGCCGATGCGGTGGATGTCCTTGGGTCTGTGAGGGCCACGTGTTGTGAACTTGATCCGTGCCCGTCCTGGTTGGTAAAAGCTTCCAGGGAGACGTTGGGGATGGTGCTGGCGAGGGTAGTGAACGCGTCTTTTCGACAGGGGAGGTTGCCGCCCTGCCTTAAAGAGGCTGTGGTGCGCCCCCTGTTGAAGAAACCATCTTTGGACGTGGATGCGCTCGCCAGCTACCGACCTGTCTCTAACCTTCCCTTTTTAGGGAAGGTTATTGAGCGGGCAGTGGCGCTCCAGCTCCAGGTGCATCTGGATAGTATCGGCTTCCTAGACCCTTTTCAATCTGGGTTCCGCCCCGGCTATGGCACCGAGACGGCGTTGGTGGCCTTGGTAGACGACCTCCGCCGGGAGATGGA
>QEPC01015598.1:1552763-1579915 GCA_003113815.1 Sphenodon punctatus
CCCCTTGTCTCTCCCTCTGTTCCCCTTCCTATGTCTCTCCCCCAGCTCCTGTCTCTCAGATTGTAAGCCCTAGGGGCAGGGACCGTGTCTATTTTATTACTTTGTAAAGTGCCAGGTACACTGCTGGTGCTGTATAAATGTTTGTTAATAATAATAATAATAATAGTACAATTCTCCATGGGGCACCCTTAGAATTTGTGGGGCACGGTGAAAATAAAATGTGGGGCCCCCATGGTCCCAGCCTCCATAGCCCCATCCCTTTAATCTCTTCCTGCAGGGCCCTTCTCACCTACTCTAGTAGGCGAGGAGAGGGGGGGATAAGAGTTGTAGGGTCCCACAGAAATAGTCCGTCCTGAGGTCTCAGAAGCTCTGGTCCTGAGACTACAAGGACCCTGAGAAGTTGATGGGGTTTTTGTGTTTTGTTTTTTCCTGTCAAGACACTTTTTCCATGGGGAGAAATGACTTTTTAAAATCTCTTGCCAAAATGTTGATTTCATTTGCTCTTTTAATTACCTTCTTCACAATAACAAGCTTTCACTTTGGCGTTTTGGGAGACACCATTTTTGTTCCAGGCCAGATGAACCATTATAGAGCCCAGCATACCTGGCCGAGTCGCTCAGTCTCTGGCTGAGTCAGACTCCCCGGTGGGCAAGAGGTGCTGCTCCCATGGGGTGCCGCGTTGTTTCAGTGTTCCACAAGGGCAGAGCTGTGTCAGGAAAAGGGCTGGGGAATTACTTAACCCCACTGTTTTCCTGACGTACTCCCTGTCTCCACAGAGCGCCAGGATGTCACTGTCTTCTTCCCTGCTCTGCTCTGCCTGACCCTCCTCACCCCACCTCTGGGTACTTTCCGACGTTACGGGCCTCCCTCTTACCACAGTCAATCCCCTGTGGTGGAAGAGAGGCCCGTAACGTCTAAAGGGTTCCCCCCAGATTTCACCCCAGTGAACCTCCGGCAGGAATCAGATTAACCACGATTCTGGAGGTGAGGCCGGAATAGTGGTTAGCACATGGTTAGCAGCCCCGCCCCCTCCCCAATTCCTTGTAGGAATCAGGCAGGCACATCTAAAGGATGGCCAGCCTGATTCCTGTCCGGGATTGGAAACAGATCCCGGACCGTGGTTAGAGGGAGGCCCGTATCGTGTGAAATCACCCTCTGAGGCAAGCCTACTTCCCATGACCACCACACAGAACCGGCTTTATACCCTAGGCAAAATAGGAAAATGTAGCTGCCTCCCCATCCCTCAAGCTGGGGGCTTGCACTGCAGGTAGAGGAGGGAACACTCATTTTACTGCCGTCTTAAATTTGCTGCTCTAGGCACAGGCCTACCCTTAAAACCAGCCCTGACCATGCCCCATTAGGCGCTGGGAGGGGTGAAGTTGTAATCCCAGGCTCCCGCCTGGCCTGTCACTTCTGAGCGTCGTGACATCACCATGCTCGGGAAAGGGGTGTGGTCATGTCAGAAATGGGAATGGCAAAGCGGCTGTCCCACCCCTTGCACTCCAGACTTTATTCTGCCAGTGCTTTTGCCACGTTCCTCCACATCAGTTAAGACAGGGTTGAATCTGGATGTGGGGAGGAGGGAGGAAGAACTTCCCCCATAGTCTGGGCCTTCCATCCTTTAATCCAGCTCTGCTTTCTCTCCTCCTGGAAGGGAAAGGTGAAAGGAAAGGAGGAGAAAAACGTGAGGAGGAAGGATGCAATACTGAAATACAACGCCTATTTTAAAACCGAAACGTGGTGTCAGTTTTTTTAATCCAAACCAAACGTTTTTCACATGGAATCGGAACCAGAAAACCTTTTCCCCTTCAAAATGTTCAGTGAAAGAACTAAACACATTCTATCAACCTTACTTGTTAGCAATAGGGTCTCTGATAGAGCTGAAACACGTACCCGTAAAAACGGGTATCCCTGAAGCATTTCCACTATCCGAATGGACTTGTTAACGTACCCAGTTGCGACTCAACTCAGGTAACCGATGTCCCAGAGTGTCAGCTTCCCAGCCCGGAACTCTGACAGCCCGTACGGATTTTTCGACTCCCATACTGATATTTTGACTTCTGACACCTACTTAATGATCTTGGAAAGTCAGCTTCCGATCCCGGAAAGCCATCCTCTAGTCCTGGAAAATTGACTCCTGGCTCCGATTTTTAAAATTTCCATCCTAATTTTTTGGTTTTCCCATCCGATATACCGATCGGTAATTGGAAAATGAAAAAATCAGTGCCAAAACTTACCAATTTGGGGGGTTTCCAGGTACTCAATCGGTAGCTGGCTAGCCCGTCGGGATGTGGTACCTGAAAATGCAGGTATTTCCCACGGGTACTAAAATAAGTACCCAGTTCAGCTCTTTGACTCACACTTGAGTAGTTCCAATTCCCTCCAGCAGAGAGCAGTGGGGCACACCCACCCTAATTGGTTCCTTACAGTATTCTTTTTAACGGATTCCTTATACTTGGGAGCAGAGGAATAGCCCCTTGATTTACTGAACTGAAAACTGTTGCCCCTGAGAAATGTCCGCAGATACTATATACTCAGCAGCAGAAACTTGCAAAATCGTAAAATACAGAGCGGGCAATATTACCTCATAGGCCTTCCCATGTCTCTGCCAATACAGAGCTGCTCCCTATTGCACAGTCATTAGCATTTTGGCCTAGTTGTAAGTAGTGCCAAAGGCTGAGCCCTTCCTCATGGCCCTTGGGAAGGTTATTCCACAGCCTCATAGCCTACATGCTCATGCAGTTTTCCCTTCCCTTCATTCTACATTGTCCCCTTTATTTGATTAGACTGAAAAATTCTCTTTTTTGTGTTTAGACTTTTCAGATAGTTGCATACTGTTGTTCTGCAGTGCCCCTTGCCTTCTTATCTAAATTTCTGAATAACACAGGGGCTTTGCGGAACAAGCAAACCCATGCAAATCGCTGCAAACCCCCTTTACACAACTCCTATCACAGGACGACAGCACGGGCTGCATCCCATGTTCCTTTCCCGCATGGGAAGGGTTTGTGTGAATGAGCCCCCAGATCCCTGACTGTAAATCCCTTGGGGGGCAGGGACCTGTCTCTAATCAGAACTCTTTCAGCACCAGACACATTGCTGGCACCAGATAACAAATAAATAAATAAATAAATAAATATTTATTTTGTTGGATTTGATTAGCCGTCCCTCCTGCAACTAAGATACACACAAAAAAAGGAATAAAACCTACTTGCAACAATATAAATATAAAATCTATAAAAACCATAAAACAATAAAAACCTCAAGCGGAGTTTGAGAAAAACCCCTCCTCCTTCCAACCCCCCGCCCCTCCAATCATCTGTCTCCCTCACCAAAAGTCTGGCAGAACAGCAGGGTTTTACATCGTCTTTGGAAAGAGGAAAGGTCAAGGGCCAAGCCGACCTCCAACAAGAGGGAGTTCCACAGCCGAGGTGCGGCCACCGAGAACGCCCTCCTCATCGTTGCCACCCAAGCCATCCGGGCGACTTTGACGAGGGCGCCCCCAGCCGACCGCGGGGCTGCTCCAGGCACCGGGGGTGAGGCGATTCCACAGATAGGCAGGGCCCAGGCTGTGCAGGGCTTTAAAGGTCAAAACCAACACCTTGAATCTGGCCTGGAAGACTATAGGCAGCCAGTGCAGAGAACGGAGCACTGGTGTAATATGCTCTCAACGCCCCGTCCCCACCAGGAGACGAGCTACCGCGTTCTGCACCAGCTGCAATCTCCGGACCGTCACTAGGGGCAGCCCCACGTAGAGTGCGTTGCAATAGTCTAATCTTGAGGTGATGAAGGCATGGATGATGGTGGCCAGGTCTGAGTCAGAGACATACGGCCGAAGCCGTCGCACCAGATGTAACTGGCAAAATGAGCCCTTCGCCACAGCTGCCACCTGGGCATCCAGACAAAGCTGTGGCTCCAGAAGCACCCCCAGACTATGAACCTGTGGGGCCAACTGAGGGCAGACACCGTCAATGATGGGTCCCACCACACCCTCAGCCCCTCCCACCAGCATCACCTCCATCTTGTCAGGATTCAGCTTCAGACGGCTCGCCCTCATCCAGTCCCGCACAGCCACCAGACACCGGGTAAGCACCGAGACTGCCGGGCTGAAGTCAGTTGAAAAAGAAAGGTAAAGTTGGGCGTCACCAGCATACTGATGACACTGCACACCAAACCCTCAGACAACCTTGCCTAAAGGCTGCATATACACAGTGAACAGGAGCGGGGACAAAATAGAGCTTTGAGGGACCCCAGACGCGAGGTCCCAGGGAGAAGATGTACAATCACCCAGCACCACACCTTGATTTCTCCCGGCCAGGAATGAGCGGAACCATTCAAGAACAGTCCCTCCCACCCCGGGTCAGTCCTGCAAGCGAGTCACCAATATCCAGGGCCCCGATTCTTCCGCGGAATTTTTTAAAAAATTCCGCGGGAGTCAGGGGCCAATTCTGCACCTCGGCGCGATTTACCATGCGGGGGGGGGGGCTTGGCTTGCCTCCTCCTCCCCCCGCACTGGTAAAACCTCAGGGCTTCCCCTCCCCAGCTGCCGGGGCTTGCCCTCCCCAGCTGCTGGGGCGTGCTTGACTCCCTCCCCCCCCCCAAAAAAAAAACCCAAAAGGAATTGCCTTACCAGGGACGGCAGCAGCAGCTGCTCCATCCAGCGCGCTCGCCGCTCGTACTTCCTGGCCCCTCCCGACGGGGCCTCTCAGGGCGACGCAGCCGGATGACGTCATCTGGCTGCGTCGCCCTGAGAGGCCCCGTCGGGAGGGGCCAGGAAGTACGAGCAGGAAGTACGAGCGCGCTGGACGGAGCAGCTGCTGCTGCCGTCCCTGGTAAGTTAATTAATTATCTAAAGGGGGTGCCTCCCGCCCTGGCAACTGGGGAGGCTGGGGAGGGGAAGCCCCGAGGGTTTTTTCATTCCCCTCCCCTCATGGAATCTCCTGCCCCGCGTCCCCGCAGCGCAGGCTGGAAATTCTGCGCTTGGGTAAGCGGGGCAGGAGATTCCGCGGGGGGAGGGGAATTCCGCGGGAAATCTGCGAATCGCAGACCCGCGTTTCCCTCGGGGCCCTGCCAATATCTCATTGTCAACGGTATCAAAAGCAACCAAGAGATCTAACAGGATCCACAGGGTCGATCAACTCTGGTTCAACTCACAGCGAAGGTCATTGACCAAGGCCACAAGGGCAGTCTCAGTGCCAAAAGCTGGATGAAAGCCTGAGTGCGAGGGATCCAGGAAACCGACAGAGTCTAGATGACCCTGAAGCTGCTGAGCCACCACCCACTCATCATCAATCATCGGCCTCAGTGTCATCATCAATCAATCAATCAATCATCATCATCATCATCATCATCCTGACCTCAGTCACTCCAGTGCAAATCCAGACTAGAGTCATATCACTGGCTTCAGTGACGCGATGCCAAATTTCTACTTTGCAGAAAATGAAATTAAAATCTGGCTCAAGGGCTAGAAATTAAAACTGCAGGGCACGAAGTGGAGGGAAAAGATCTACCTAGTTGATTGAAAAATAGCGGGGCTTCTCCAAAATACATTTGCTCGCCCACTTTCCTTCTTGAAACCATTGTCTAGATATTTTAAAAGACCACCGTTTTCCTGCCAGGAGCAGCTCAGAGCTTCTCCCTTCCCCTGCACCTTCCTCTGCCAGGAACGTTCAGATCATCAGGTGCATTTTTTCTTGCTGGTTCTGAGGTGTGTTCTCTCTCTCTTTCTCCCTCGGTCTCTTTCAGTATTTTTCACTTATTTACGAAGCTGTCGCAAGCAACATGAAAGTGCTGCAAGCAACATAAGACACTTAACTGGTTGGGGACCAGCGCTTTACAATATGGGAGCTTACCTGATTTTCAAAAGCTGCCCCAGACAGTATCCTTTCAAGTGATGCCAACACTAAGGAGCTTCCTGTTGATCTTTTGATGTAGGCAAGTCTGTGTCTCCAAGGGTGTGCAGCTGCTAATATGTGGATAATAAAACATCTCGGGGGGGGGAGAAATAGATTTGGGAAGGCTTTGTACAGGTTTGAAAAAGAAAATTGTCATTAAAAAGGGGAACATGTCTCTACCTGTGGAGAAGGTAATGACAAAGTGGTTCTTTGCCCTAAAAGGTGCTAATTAGCTCATTCTGTTTCCATGGAACATTCCCAGAAAGGCAACAGCAGAGGATTTCATAGGTTGGTGCAGGAGATGAGTAGCTGTTGGGGGGATAGTGCTGTGCTAGCAAGTTTCCCCCAGGTTCTAGGTAGTAGACTCAAGTCCAGAACCTCCAGTGTAGTGTCCTTAGAAGTGCCTGCCTGTTCCACGCATAGGACCTGAGAGGCAGGCGGTGCTCCGACGTCTCAATGCGTGGATGAGACAATGGGTGTTTTCAGACGTTACGGGGCCGGTTGGCCCCGTACTGAAAACAACCAATGCATCCCCCGCCGGGATGACCCCGTCACGCCGTATCAGACGTGCCGGTGGATCCCAGCGGGGAATTTGGGAGGGGGCAGGGCCGCGCGGCGCAACGTGCAGCCGAACGGCCCCGCCCTCTCCACGCCGCCCACCCTCTGGGGAGACGGGCGGGTGGCGGGGCCAATGCGGCCGCAGCGTCTGGCTGAATTCGCCACGGCCCAGGATCCCGTTGGTGATTCCGGGCCGTGGCGCCCGACCAGACGTGATTTTTTTTTGGTCGCCGCCGGGGATCACTTTCACCACGCTTCCCAGGAAAGTCCCCCGGGGAGCCCGGGAAGCGTGGTTGAAATTGACCCCACGTGCCGATTGAGCGTGGCGAACATCTGGCGGCCGCCAAACAGACGTTCGAGACACAGTGACCACAGGTGGGTATTCACCGTGGTTCACTGTGATCTCGTAACGTCTGAAATCACCCAATGGTGCAAGGAGGAAGGCTTTAGATTTATCAGGAACTGGGCAGCCTTCTGTGGAAGGTGGAGCCTAAACAGATGGGATGGGCTCCTCCAGTTTTTAAAGGTGGCCCTGAAGCAGACAAGATTGCAACCCCTAACACAGATTTCTCTCTCTCTATCACATAGCGCTGCTGTGTGATAGCTGAGCCAACCTCCTATGCAAACCTGCTAACATATAGAGACTCCAAACACCAATATCCCAAGGTACCATGTATTCTACATTAGGCATAACAGGGAAAACTCCGTTGAAAAGCCAGACTAACATTTCCAAGTTAATCTTCTGCAAAAGGAGTGACACTGACAGAACGGCAGAATTGGTGGGTGGAGGCGCTACAAGCCAAACCCGCCCCTGCTCTTTCCACCCACCATGTCTAGACAGACTTACTTCTCTCAGACACTTTTCTTTTGTGATGGGTGACGAATGGCCTTCTCCAAGTGCAGGTAACTGCCCATGTTTATTGGTACAAGAAAGAAAGAAAAATAACCACCGGTCTTTTGAAGTAGAATCATCATCAATCATTCCCACCCTCCAGCCCTTGTTAACATTTTTATTAGCATGCTCTGGCCTGCAATTTTCTTTATGTAGCAGTTTTTCAGATGAACTCAAGCCTAATCAAGAGTTGGATCATGACCGACTCTGGTCTTACGTATGAAAGAGAGCTGCACTCCTGCAGCGTTCTGGCCTGAATAGCTTTGCAGAGTTGCGTGGAGGTCCATGTCTCAAAATCCTCATCTCATCATCTCCCAATGCATTTCTCGTATTATAAAAAACACAGCTTGTCTTCCTCCTTGGAGGATTGAAGCTGGTTTTATTCCAGGGGCGAGGAATCTTCTTTTAAGCTGTGGGCTAGTTCCACTCCCTCTTGTTTAGATTCTGACGTTCAGACACAGACCCTGAAGCTTCTCAATAGCTAAACTTTATTGGATGATACATTACAGCGGGAGCAGGCCTGCAGCACTAGCTGCTTCCGCAACATTTGCTCCTCTGATCTGCCCTCTGGCCTGGTACTAAGCAGACAAAGTGCTGCTGCTGTACAGGATGTTGCATATTAATTATTAATTATTATTATTATTATTAACAAACATTTATATAGCGCCAGCAGTGTACCTGACACTTTACAAAGTAATAAAATAGACACGGTCCCTGCCCCTAGGGCTTACAATCTGAGCGACAGGAGCTGGGCGAGAGACTTAGGAAGGGGAACAGAGGGAGAGACAAGGGGTCTAACATTCATGGTCTCTGAAGGCCCTTGCTGCAGCTCCCACTAGGACAGTTCTCGATCATAAATACCCCCCATGGAGTTCTATGGGCTGCAGTGTTCTGCGCAGGGAGGGAACGTGACAGCCTCCAGTGGGGGTGAGGAATTTGGGCCTGGTGGTCTCAACAGCAGCCTGCAGGAATGTGACATAGGGTTTCCCCCCCTCATAGAACAACATGGGTGTGTCTGGGTAAAACCAATGAGAGGTGACGACCCTAGTGACTGCCTTGGGTGTGGTGGCCTGGAGGGAGAGTGCCAGATGTGATCAGGCTTGCAGGGGGAGGCAGCATAGCAGCCTTCAGGAGGACATATCGGAGGTTCTCTGGATTGGGGCATGTCTCAGTATTGTCTGTATGACAAAGTTTGAAGAGGACCAGAAAATCATACAGGATGATTTGGATGACCTCATGGATTGGAGCACTAGAAATAGGATGAAATTTAACTTCCTAAAGTATACTTGGGGATTGATAATAAGCATTTTACTACCTGCTAGGAATGAACTGGTTGGAAACAATGGGGGAGGAGAGAGACTTGAGCTACCAGAGCTGGCCACTGTCTCAAGACAGGATGCTGGGCTAGATGGACTACTGGTCTGACCCGGTATGGCACTTCTTATGTTCTTATGACGTAAGGGTTTTTGTTACCATAAAGATTCTAAGCCACAGGCAGGGGCTGCGTCTAATTCCATGTTCTGTACAGCACCAGGTCATACGACTGGCGCTTTATAAATGTCTAATAATAATAATAATAATAATAATAAAATTACTATGAATTGCTAATTAAATGCAGCTGCAAAAAAGGCAAATGCAATCCTGGGATATATTAAATGTAGTATTTTCAGCAGGAATAGAGAGGTATTATTGCCTCTGTATAAGGCGCTGCTGATAAGATAACATCTGCAGTCTTTTATTTTGTTTTTATTAATTAATTATTATTATTATTTTATTATTATTAATTAACAAGCATTTATATAGCGCCAGCAATGTACCTGGCACTTTACAAAGTAATTGAATAGACACGGTCCCTGCCCTAGGGCTTACAATCTGAGAGATGGGGGGGGGAGACGAAGGAAGGGGAACAGAAGAAGAGACAAGGACAGTAATGTTCGCGAGAATGCGAGGTCCCAGGTGCACGTGCTTGTCTTAGTTACATCAAGAATGATGGCTGGTTGGTCCATGTGGTGAGGATATGAGTACACAGACCTTAGGTAACAGATTGTACTGGATGGAGGATGGAGGGTATCAGCAACAGTTAGGAGAGGGGAGCAAGAAGTCGGGGAGGGCAGAGCGGAAGAGGTGGGTCTTCAGGAGGGATTTGAAGGTACGAAGGGAGGAGGTGAGGCGGATGTGGGCAGGGAGGGTGTTCCAGGCGTGGGGGACAACTAGGGAGAAGGGACGAAGGCGGTTAGGGGAGCAGGGGAGGCATGGGAGGGCAAGAGAGGGGACAGAGGACCAACGGAGTTCACAGACTGGAGTACGGAGGGAAATTAGGGCCGAGAGGTACGGGGGAACAAGGTTGTGAAGAGCTTTATAGGTGAAGACTAGGAGTTTGTACAGGATTTGTTCAGGAAGGGGGAGCCAGTGAAGAGAGGAGAGGAGGGGCTGCACGTGGTCGAAGCGACGAGCGAGGTGGATGNAAAGGTGAGAGCGGGGAAGGTCAGTGAGAAGGAGGTTACAGTAATCGAGGCGAGAGATGACTAGGGCATGAACAAGGGGTTTGGCAGAGGTGACAGAGAGAAAAGGGTGAATCTTAGCAATGTTATGGAGGGAAAAGCGACAGGATTTGGCAACAGAGTCAATGTAGGGTTTAAAAGAAAGGGGTGAGTCAAAGATGAAGCCTAAGCTACAGGCCTGGGGGATGGGAAGGATGGCGACCCCATTGATGAGGATCGATGGAAGAGGAAGAGGAAGGATGAGGGGGGAAGATAAGGAGTTCCGTTTTAGCCATGTTGAGTTTGAGTTGACGTTGAAACATCCAGGTAGAGATGTCAGAGAGACAGCTGGTGAGGTGAGCTTGAATAGATGGAGAGAGAGAGGGAGTAGAGAGAGAGAGTTGAGCGTCATCAGCATAGAGGTGATATTGGAAGCCATGGGAGGCAATGAGTTTGCCTAGGGGCAGGGTATAGATAGAGAAGAGGAGCGGGTCAAGGACAGAGCCTTGGGGAACACCAACTGAGAGGGGAAGGGAGGAGGAGGTGGAGTTGGCAAGAGACACATTGAAGGAGCGGTCAGAGAGGAAGGAGGAGAACCAGTCGAGGACGGAGCCACGGAAGCCAAGGGAGTGAAGTGAATCCAGCAAGAGTGAGTGGTCAACAGTACTGAAGGCAGCAGAGAGGTCAAGGAGGACAAGAATGGAACAGAGGCAGTTAGATTTAGCCACAAGAAGATCGTTGGTGATCTTAGCAAGAACAGTTTCAGTAGAGTGAAGGGGACAAAAGCCAGATTGGAGGGGGTCAAGGGAGGAGTTGGTGGAGAGGATGTTGAGGCAGCGGGAGTAGACAACATGTCCAAGAAGCTTGGAAACAAAAGGAAGGAGTGAGACAGAATGGTAGCTAGAAGGGTCAGAGAACTCAAGAGTGGACTTTTTGAGGATAGGAGAGACAGTGGCGTACTTGAACGCGGATGGGAAGGAGCCAGTAGAGAGGGAGAGGCTGATGATGTGCAGGAGGGAAGGGGCGACAATGGGAACAATGGAGGTCAGGAGGCAGGAGGGGATGGGGTCAAGGGGGCAAGTGGAAGGGTTGGAGGAGGAGAGCAGGGATGAGATTTCCTCAAGGGAGGTGGGAGGGAAGGAGGACAGGAGAAAAGGTGGGAGAGGGGAGGGAGTAGGAAGAGGAGAGGAGTGGGAAGCGATGTCGAGGCGGATCTTGTCTATCTTGGAGGTGAAGAAGGAAGCAAGATCCTGAGCAGAAAGGGAAGAGGAAGGAGGAGGACAGGGGGCCTTGAGGAAGGAGTCAAAGGTGGAGAACAGGTGGCAAGGGTCCCGAGAACAGGACTCAATGCGGGAGGCATAGTAATTCTGTCTAGAAAGGGAGACAGCAGAAGTAAGGGAGGAGAGACAGAATTTGAAGTGAAGGAAGTCAGTATGAGAGTAGGATTTGCACCAAAGGCATTCAGTAGCACGGGTGAAGGAGCGGAGGAGGAGGATACTTGGGGTGAGCCAAGGATGGGGGTTGTGGGAGCGAGCAGGGCGGGAGGAGAAGGGGGCAAGGGTGGTGGAGAGAGAGGCACTGAAAGCAGAAATGGCAGAATCGGGAGGAGGAGGAGAAGACTGAGGGGAGAAGGGGGGAGAGAGCGGAGGCAAAGTCCAGGGGGTTAATGGCCTGCAGGTCACGGAAGGGGCGTGGAGAAGGGGAAGAGGAAGGGGGATAGTGGGAGACATTGAAAGAGGCAAGGAAGTGGTCAGCGATGGGATGAGGATCGAAGGAGAGATCAGACACAGAGCAGTTCCTAGAGAAGATGAGGTCAAGAGAATGGCCATTACCGTGGGTGGGGAGTTGGTCCAAAGGTGGTCACCGATTGTTCAAGAGGAAGAATGGGTAGTGACACTGCATGTGCAATGAGTGCACGTGCAGGGAGTGAGGGATGAGCAAGGTTGGTTCTCACTGTACATGAGAATTTGGCACCCACCTCGCTCTCTCGTGGCACTTTGCACGCAACTTACACACCCGCAACCTCCTTGTGCATCTGGATGAATGCGGATTGCGCTCACTGTCCATGGGTGTTTTTAGACAAGCGCTTCCCCACCCATTACCCACTCATCATGCATGTTGCAGGGCCGCATTGGTGCTCTGTGCAGCCCTGCAACGTGCATGATGGGTGGGTAATGGGTGTGGAGGCGCTTGACTGAAAACACCCCATCGTGGTATCAGGAAGAGATTAACGTTGGCAAGACATTTTGTGTTTCTCAGATGAAAGCCGACCCAAAGAATGATTACCAGCTAAGGATATGTCTGGAGCACGTCCCCCCCCAAACAAGCCATGAGAAGGGAAATGCTGCTTCAGCCTCTAATTGCATCGCTTCAGAGAGTGGGCAGAGTATATTTCCTTTTATGTTGTTCCTTTGGTTTCAAACAGACAAGTCTGGAAGCTAATTGTGAAAGCAAAATGCCTTTTCCTGGGGATTTCTGGTCTATCGTCACATAAATCTTGGATTTCTCATGTGGAGAGAATGTGGGACACAGTTGTGCTGTTCCTCACAAAATGTCCTCTTTCCCACAATGGATAACACTCATTTTCTTTTCGGCTGGATGGATCTGCCCATTCACAAGGGGCAAAAAGTAGCCAAGAAGGCAGAATGTCTGTGCCCTAAGTCTGCCAAAAACCAGACTCCTAGGAAAGACTCCTAGGAAAAGCATTCACTAGGACCACATATTTAAGGTAGTGTGTTAATTGGCCACCTACATGCAGCTGCCTCAGCTCCCAATTCCTAGCCTCTTACTCAGCAGTGAGTAATATGCTCTAGCAGTCTGATTCACACAGGCTTTAAACTGCACACAGACAGATAGGTTGTCAGAAATGCCTTAGAGCTCCCAGGGCAGAAGAATGAGTGGGGGGACTCAGTCTTTTATCCAAATATCAACTCAAAGAGGGAGAGGTCTGGCTAACAATCAGGGAATTAGCTATAGTTAGAGTTGCCAGAGCAATACTACATACATCAGCTTCCCCACACTTTTCCCACCTGACACATCTATTATTTTAATTCCCCGGGGCTCTTTTTCCTTTTTCTCTTGATAGAATCCATTTCCATTTATTCTCTATAAAGATTTCATGTAACTCCAGAGCAATCAAACCTCTCAGAATCTGAAACTTTTCTCATCAGCAGAAAAGTACTTTATAACAGTCACAAATAAACAACATATTTGCTTTTAAATTCAGAGACAATTATTATTTTATCATTGCTATGGCACTGTCAGTGTTCAAAGTGCTTTACAATCCATTTCTAGTTTACCCTCGCAACAACCCTGTGAAGCAGGTTATTATTATTCCCACGTTACAGATGGGGAACTGAGGCTGAGCCTGGCTACAATAGGATTTGAAGCCTTATCTCACAAGTCCACTAGGCTACACTGGCTCTCATGGCTTTGGGTAAAAACAGACGTGTGACCGGCAAAGTCCAGGGGGTTAATGGCCTGCAGGTCACGGAAGGGGCGTGGAGAAGGGGAAGAGGAAGGGGGACAGTGGGAGATATTGAAAGAGACAAGGAAGTGGTCAGCGATATTGAAAGAGGCAAGGAAGTGCCCGGCCTGGGACAAGGAACTGCAGCCAACACGTCCCGGGTTGGGGAACAGATCGAACGTGTCTGCGGTTGGAGAGCCGGTCTTGCTGCCTGCACAGTCCGGGTAGGGTGGGGAACACAACAAATGTGTGAGTGCCACCTGCCCCCGCCCTGCTCCCAGCGTGCTAGACCACATTGGCCTGCATGAGCAGCCCTTAGCTTGGACTGTAACGCTGGAGATTTTCCTAGGACACAGCCCAGACTAGCTGTCTACCCTGCCCTGGGGCAGAAGCAGGCCAACCTTTGGCGGCTCCTAAGCATACACTCGGGTGGGTCCCAGGCCACAGCAGGCTGAAGCAGGCCGCCGTCACGTTTGGTTTTACCCTTTGGTTTCAGAAAACAATATTGTTGAATTGAACTGCAAATTATCCTTGCAATTTGTTTCTTTCTGATCACTTGTTGCAGGCTGATGTGCTTGCATGCCGAGATTATGCTTATCTAAATGGCTGAGGCAGGGCTGTTTCAGAACAGATTAGTTCCCGGAATGATAACATCCTAGCAGCTAGCTACCTTTGCACCTACTGAATGTGATCGGTTTCCCCTGGATGACCTTTCAAGCTAGTTCACACTTTCATTCTGTTGACTTCCTTTATCAGTTTGGTATCTTGCCTGCTTTCCTCTGTAGTGCTCTGCCATATTTATTTATTTATTTTAAGGATTTATATCCTGCCCGCTCTTGCCAAAAGCAGCTCGGGGTGGCTAACAAATATCACAATAAAATATATAAAATACAATAAAAAATAGTAATAAATACAACAATATTAGAACCAATGGTGGAGCATACAAACATAGCAAAAAAACACCCCCTCCCTAGCCCTCCATCCCCCACCCTTACCCAGCTCCCTCGTCAAAAGCCAGGCGGAACAGCCAGGTCTTTACATTGACGCCGAAAGGAGGAGAGGTCCGGGGCTGTCAGCGTGCCTACTGGGGTCGCGGGGGGCGGCGGCAGAGACCTGAGGCACGGGCGGCCGCCCAGGACAGTGCAGAGGGCCCCTCTGGCCCCCGGGTTCCCCAGCGGAATCCCCAGGCAGCAGGAACAATGCCGCCCTGGATCGCAGCCCGCTGGAGGCAGTGGGGATGGAGGGCGGAGTCCAGGGAGGCCCCGGTGGCGTCTTTGGCAGTGCCGCGTGCATGCCCACGGGGCTAGGGGCTCCACGGCGCTCAGAGCACCTGCCCCAGCAGGCATTGGATTGGGGCGGGGCCTAGAGCACAAAAGGAGGGAGCCCGGCCTAGCGCCCTGCCAGTAATCAGCGCTCTGCCTGTGAGACTGGCCTTGCTGTTGCTTGCAGCAGTATACTCGAGCCCAGTCGATTCTGTGGGTGTGGGTGTGGATTCTGACAACAGGGCCAGTGTGACTGGGAGTGTGTATGCTTGAGAGCGTGTTTTCTGCTGTTCCTAGTTGTTTGCTTTGTTGTGGTATACTGCTTGTTTTCCCCTGTGCTTCTGTGGGTTCTGGAGCTACCCTTGTCCTTATTTCCCCCCCTGTGCTCCTGTGGGTTCTGGGGTCCCCCTTATCCTTATTTCTCTATGCACACCTTGCACTGTGGTGTCATCCTACTCAGATAGGGTGGGTCTTGTGGCACCGTGCCTGGTTACCAGCACCCTATGATGATTGCAGCAGGATCCCGCTGACGGATCAAAGCCACCCTATTTTCCAGGTGGGGTTCTTGCACAGGACGCCAAAGGATGAGTCTTCCTTCCTGCCCCTCTCCCCATCCCTCACAGGAACCATCCGGGCCTCTGCCGGAAGAGAGTTCCACAGCCTTGGTGCGGCCACTGAGAACGTCCTTTCCATAGTCGCCCCCCGGGGGGCTTTGAGAAGGGCGCTCCCCGATGGCAGCAGGGGTAGGTCCAGAGCCCAGGGAGTGAGGCGATCCCGCAGATACGTAACTACAAATGCAACTACAAAACTCAGCGTGCAATCCTGACTCCAGTGAAGCCAATGGGAATTTAGCCATTGATCTCAATGGAGCTAGGATTGCATCCTCAGTGCAGTTAGATAAAAACCTGCTGTTTACCGTGACTGTTACCAAGGGTGCTGGAAGAATGACATTCAGGAGGAAGCATGGGGCAGGAGACTCACTTGGCCCTGCCTCTTTCTGACATGACCACGTGAGGCGCCTTGAATACTGTGTGCAGTTCTGGTCACCCCATCTCAAAATATATATATAGTAGAAATAGAATAGGTGCAGAGAAGGGCAACAAAAATGATAATGGGGATGGATCGGCTCCCCTATGAAGAGAGGCTGGATAAGTTGGGGCTCTTCAGCTCGGAGAAGAGACGAGTGTGAGAGGGGATATGATAGTTTATAAAATCATGAGTGATGTGACATTGTTATAGGGAGTGGTTATTTACCTTCTCAAATAGGACTAGAACTAGCGGACACTTCATGAAACTAACAGGTAGCAGATTTAAAATAAATACAAGAAAGTATTTTTTCACTCAACGCACAATTAAGTTGTGGAATTTGTTGCCAGAAGACGTGGTCAAGGCCAATGGTATAGCTGGGTTTCAGAAAGGATTGGATAAGTTCTCTGGAGGATCGGTCCATTCGCAGCTATTAGCCTCGTAGGTTTTGGAGAATGTAACCTCTTTCTGTCGGGAGCTGGGAGTGAATGAATTGCCCCATAGTGACCTGTTGGGTACTTCGTCCAAGCAACTGAGATTGGCCGCTGTCGGAAACAGGTGCTGGGCTTGGTGGACCATTGGTTTGACCCAGTTTATCATTTCTTAGGTTCTCATGCCCCTTTCCAAGTGCCATGATGTCATGACACACAGGAAACATGTGGTCATATCAGAAAGCGGTGAGCCGAAAGAGTGGGGCCAGGCAGGATCCAGAGAGGTGCAACTGTACCCCCTTGCATCTCCTCCGAGCATCCATGGGTGTTACCCGATATAACAACCACTCATCCTCAGACGCACAGGGGCCTCTACATTGTTTTGCAAAATAGGAAACCTATTCCGTAACTATGGGTTGTGTTTCTAGAAATCATGGGGGGCAGACAGCCTGTAACTAGTGCTACTATTACATATAGAAAAGTCCATTGCCCCATACCTGATCTGTGGTAGGGCTGCGCATGGGGGTGGGGGCGGTCAAGTATTTGTATTTGTGTTTTCAATATTTGCATTTATTTGTATTTGTATCTTTCCGTGTTCACTGTATTTTTCCCATTATTGCCAATGTGGAAAAAGCAGTGAACACGGGTACCTGTGTGTGGGTTATTTTTGCACACAAATGCTGTGAGGCTCTGCCAGCTTGACAGGCCCATAAGGAAAGGAAAATGCAGTAATACATTACTGCTAAGTCTGCTACCAATTTTAAAAGGGGAGCACTGGTTTGGAGGAGGGTGGACAATATGGCTAGGTTGGTAGGGACGTTGTTAGCTTGAGGAGTGTGGAACAGGGCAAGGGTCTGGCTCAGGAGGATCGCTGGCTTGAGGGCAAGTGAGGCATACTACTGGCTTGGGAGAGGGGAAAATGGAACATGGGACTGTCTTGTAGAGGGTGGGGTTTGCTGGCTTGCAGATGAGGGGAGGGGTAAGATACATGGTTCTGGCGTGGGGTGTGTCACTGACTTGGGGAAGTGGTTTCTGTCTCAGTGGGAGACATTATCTTGTGGAAAGTGGGATCCCTAGGTTATGAGAGCATGAGGCTGGTTCAAGGGCGTCACTGGATTGAGGAGGGGGGGAATTCACTTTCTGCCTGGCTTCACTGGGCTCTACTCGGCTGGGCCTGGCTGCACTGCTGGAGTCTGCAGCTCTGAGCCAGCAGCGACTCCTGCAGGCAGGGAGGGATCACTACAGAGTTCTCAAACAGGCAGCTAAGCTGAGAACCAGAAAGCAGCCCAGCTCCAAGCTGGATATGTGCTGCAGTTTTGGGGGTCCAGTTCAAGGCCTCAGATATTGACCCTGATCCTACACCCTGAAGATCCCACATGGAGCCGCATGGGACCCGTGTGCATGCACTCAGCCTTTGAGTGGGATTCGCAGGGTATAGGATCAGGGCCATTGTGGTTTTGGGGGGGAAATGTTGGGTTCACTCAAAGCACCCCCAGTATTCATGTTCCGAATATGGAAGCTGGAAAGAATTGAGGCGGGGGGAATCTTTTTTTTTTTTTTAATCAAAACCCAAATGCACAGTCCTACTCCGTGGTAAACTGAACCCCCATAGAAACATATTATCTGAGCAGCAGCTGCATGAATGTCTGTAGGAGCAATTATCAGATAGAGGCCATAGATTGCCATGGATGTATGATTCTATCTAGAAACAACAGCTTGGTTAAACTCCTGGAAAGTCTTGTGAAGAGTTTCTGCTCTCGAGCAAGTTTCTGACATAATACTGATGGAGCATTGTGTGTCATTCCCATGTTTTCCCCCAGCAGTCAGCAGTGCACAGAGGGGCAGGCAGAGTTAAATTCAGGCAGGGGCCAGGGCCAGGCAGGGGCAATTGCACCCCTTTGCACTTCCCTCCCAGCACCCATGCCAGAGCATGCACAGACTGTCCCATCTGGCACGAACCAGGTCTGTCAACAACACCCTACCAAGAGAGCTGAGACTGAGGGACAGCGGCTTGTCCAAGTGGAGGTACCCGGGGAGTGTATAATTTGAAGTCAGGACTTCTAGCTCCAATCCCCTTTCTCACCCCCAGCAAACCACACTGGCCCATTGATGTTGTTGCAAGAATGAACTTGATAAAGGTTGTAAAGCACTCTTAATACCGAAAGGTAAATAAATAATTTGTTTTGTCCAGCACAAAACAGTACCGTTTTATAGTGTTTCCCTGCTACTCTGAACCCTGTCCCCTTCTTACATTCTCATTTTAGAGGCCTCTTTTTATACTCATCCAAAACAAGTCCTCAGCGTGATCTTGAAAGGACACAGGACTCAACTTGCCTGAAAGTCCACTATGCAGATTCTCTGAGTTTTGCTTTGGAGAACATCAGTATTCATGGTAATATATAACCAGCATATGGGACAATTAGCCATGGTCTGGGGCCAACAACATTGACCTTGTTGAGACATAAGTTCAGAGGTCAGCGGCAACGTGAATGACTGTTTCGTTCGCCTGGATGATAAAACTGATAATGCCATGTGACACTGATAAATGATATGAATGGAGGAATCTGTATGAATGGAGGAATAAGGTATGAATGAATCTGGAGTCATATACTAGTATCGCCAATGCTTTCAATATGAACAATGAAGAGTATGCATATGCATGTGGTTAATTTAATACTTTGGACAGAACATGCAGGATGACAATGCAACACAAACACACACTATTAGGGATCAGAAATATCAATGTAAAATATTAAGATCACAGAGAGCAGGGTGGATTTTTTATTTGTCTCTTTGACTGGAGTTTCCTTATCTCCTCATTCCTCCTTCGCTTTAAGAGGAAGTAAGTGAGAAGCCAACAACAGGGTCGGAGAGTCTGGCCAAATCTACTTACTGAATGGTTGCAGATGGCTTCTGTCTATCTGACAGTTTAAATCCACTGCCACTAAAATAACAACCTATCTAGAGAAGGAAGCCATCAAGTAAATAGTGGCAGAGAGAATCTAGTATCAGCAGATAAGCAGAGAAGTGGGAGTGAGGGCTTATAGAAGCTATTCCTGGCTCTGCCACTCATTCACCGTGTGACCTTGACCAAATCATTTAACCTCCCTTTGGCTCCTCATGTCTAATATGTTTCCCTAGAGATAGCAATATTTATCTGCCTTTCCCAGGTGCTGTGAAATTTACTGAACTTAGAAGTTCACAAAGCACTTCTACCTTCTTGGCATGAAATGCACCACATGCAGAGATTTATGCTACAATTCCCTACAGCAGCAGCAACCAAACATGTTTTGTCCATACAGCCGCTGGGGAGTTTGCAGCCTATTGGATGTGGTGATACCCTCACCATGGTTAGCACTTTCTGCTCTTATTACGCGTATAAATTATTTCTATGGCAGTAGCACAGAAAAACCAGCCAATCGGTAATCAAGAACCCATTGTACTAGGCGCTGTACAAACAAGTAACACAAAGACAGTCCCTGCCCCAGATAAGTGTGTTTGCAGAAGTTAATAGTGGCAGGGGTCTTAGTGGACACTTTGCAATGTCCTCTATAGCAAACCATTCGGAAAGTGTAGCAGATAATATAGAAGTATATTATACCGAGAGCTGAAATAAATAGTAGAGAACCAGTGTGGTGTAGTGGATAAGGTACTGCTCTTTAACCTGAAAAGCTGGGGTTCAAATCCTGCTTTAGCTGTGAACTCAGTATGTGGGCTTGGGAAAGTCACAATCTCTAAAATTAGAGAGCCAGGTTGGTGTAATGGATTAGGTGCTGGACTTGGTCCTTAAAAGCCAGGATTTGAATCCTGTCCTAGTCATGAACTCCCTGGGTGGCCTTGGGCAAGCCTCAGCCTTGGTTCCTCCTCTGTTAGAATGGGAATTTGTGTTTCTCTCCCTTTGTTCACCCCACGCTTGCTCATCTTAGATTGTAAGCCCACTGGGCAAGAACCTGTCTCCAAAAAACGGTGACTATAGGAATGATTAGCAGTAGAAAAAAAGATCTGTGGTTAATAGCCACCATCCTAAATATTTTGGCAGCAACGTGGTAACAAACCAATTACCATGGCAGTTAACCACCAAACCAGATTGATTACCAGATGGTACCACAAAAATTAAGCATTTTACCATTACCGGATTACCACCTAGTGGAGTGTTACCATTACTAACCTAAAATCAGGTCCAAAGGAGGGGAAGGAAAAAGGAAAAGAATTATGAGCAAATGATAACTGGTAAAACTGTAAACAGTATGTAACAGGACACAGTCCCTGCGAGCTGCTGTCCCTTTAAAAAGAGCACAGCTAGCACCGGGGAGGGGAAGGTGCTAAGGCTGCTGGCGCCACCAGAAGTGGAGAACAGCGCCTGATTGAAGCGCAGCTGTGTCTGGGTGTGACCCAGCCTACAAAAGGAAGCTGCGAAGCCAGAGAGGGGGTAGCTGAACACTGACATTAGCTAAGCTCTAGCTCTTAGCCAAGGGACAGGGTGGGTGGTTGCTTTGGAAGGCTTGCTGGGGAGCTGAGAGTTTGGCCCAGAAGCCTGAAGAGATTATGGGTGTCTTTAGACATAACAAAGATCAGCTGTCAAAACTCCTAAGCACGTGTTTGACCGTTGTGTGCAAGCACCATAACAATCCCACCAATTTGGCCACTCAGTGAACATGCAATGTGAACGCCATTGCATCACAAGGACAATTTGCGTGTTTTGGCTGAATATGTGGACAACGCTGTGTCTAATGATCTAGCGCTGCATGTTAGCAGGTACAATACGGGGAACGAGGCGGCAGTGCTTGTGTGCTGAGATCGGGGGGCGAGCAAAACACCGATTTGCCCCAAGATGGGCTGTGTGTCTAAAAGCAGGGCCACACGGTGAACACAGAGTCAAACCGGTGTTTGTATCAAGGTCAGAACACACATTGAGACACCCATTGACGTTATGTCTAAAGACACCCTGTGTGCTGTGAGTAACCAGCCGGATAATTTTGCCTGGCTGGGCAAGAGTTAGAGACTTTGGGGTGCCAGAGGGGTTGCAATACTGGCATTAGAATAGAGACATTGTGATGGACTGAACGTGAGGCCAAAGGCCTGGACAAAGACTATGGATATGGTGGAGACTTTATGTCCTAATGTGGAGAAATGAGATTAAAGAGCCACTGAGCTAAATTTCCCAAGAGACAGTGATTTGGGTGCCCTGATCCTGACAACACTTACACCTTGCAAGGCTCCAACCTGCTGCAGAGTACAACTTACTGTTATGAGGTAACATAGTAAATCGGTAATCCGATTAACTGGATAATCGGTCAAATGCTAAATTTATTATTATTATTATTATTATAATAAACATTTATATAGCGCCAGTCAGGTGCTTGGTGCTGTACAGAAACATACAATGGATGCGGTCCCTGCCTGTGGCTTACAATCTAAAAGACAAGGAGAGGGAGACAGGGAGAGGGGACAGTGGGAGAGACAGGGGAGAAGACAAACAAACATTCAAGCGGATGCGAAGTCTCAGGTGCATGTGCTTGGCTTGGTTACAATCAGGTTGGTTGCAGCAGTCTGCAGAGGAGGGCAGACAGTAAGTATATGGGGAATGACTAGCAGGCATTGGGAAAGGCGGCGAGGAAAAGATGAGGGATTTGAAGGAGCGGAGGGAGGGAGCAAGGCGGATGGATATCGCTTGGTATCCAGACCTTTCCGGATCATGGTGGATACCATAGATTCGGCCAGATATTTGTCTCATCTCTGATTATACCTGTGCTTCCTAGTCTTCACTGGGTCTCAGTGAAATTCTGTCTGAGGTCACCGTCGGATCCAGGGAAGTTTGAGCCTGGTGTGGAATAGTGGCGTGGGCCCATTCCTAACCTAGGAACATTTGATGGATTCAGCACTGATTCACCTGTTAGACAAAGAAAAATTCTACCTTAATTATGTTTGGACGTTCAGTTAAATGTACCATCCCCTTCAGGGACCCACTGCAGGCCTATAGGTTATGCCTACGTAATTATTTCTAGCTTACTCCTGTCCCCATGCATTGAAGGACCCATCTTCAGGATTGAAAAGCTCTGAGATCCCAGGTCCCCACCCTCTTGAGAAGTGGTTAACCTACATCTTCTCCCACTGATTTGTCATAAGAGCACTAAGCACTTTGCAGGATCAAGCCTGTTGCTGACAGCATGGGAACAATCTGCAGATCTTGCCTGTCTCATGAATCATGGCGTGGAAAGCACTCCCTGATGTTTCCTTCCTCCCCTCCTGCCAAGCAAACACAGAAAACAAATTTGTTCTTCCTTATCTTGCCTGTTCTCTTCTGAAAGCAGCTGCTCCACTGATTCCTGGACTCCTGCATCTTGCCTATCGTCTGGCCCAGGAGCGGGCAGAGCCTCTGGGAGCACAAAGGAGGATGAGGTGGGATTAGCAGGACAGTTGCTCAGTGGTTTGTGACTAAAGAAAAATCAAGGCTTTTCCTGCCCTTCCCCTAGTGTGGAAGGTGTTATCTCAAACAGCCTTCTAGAGAGACTGGGAAACCGCCAACAAGTGACCTCTTGCTTAATATGTGATACTTCTGCAGCATGTGGATGATGGTGAGCTTGATCATCAAATCATATCCCCTTCCCCCCAAGGGCAAAGGAGCAGGACCCTCTTAAGCAGGGGCTCTCCAACAGCTCCCAGCCAGACTTGGCCACACCCTGCAAAGGTTGTGGTGTCACCCTAGTTTCCAGTGAGGCGCCACGGAGTGGCAGCAACCGCGCCAGGAAGGAGGTTTTAAGGGTTGGCAAGAGCAGCGCTCACTCCACTTCTGCCCACTCTGAAACCTTTCTTCTTCTGCCCACTCTGAAACCAGCCTTCCCTCGCAAGTGGTCTGAGCGCCACTGGAAAACGGGTGAAGGCAGCGTGTCTTCATCTGCCCACTCTGAAAATGTTCTGGTGGCACTTGGGCTGCTTGCAGAAGGCCCCCTCAGAGTCTGGCACCCAGGCTCAACTGAGCCCCTTCGTTCCATGGTAACTACGCCCCTATCGTCTGTGGCCCAATGCAGGCTTGTTGCCTGCAGGATATTCTCCAGTTCAGTTTTAAATAATCTCTAATTAGACTGTCCAACCCCCTACAGGGCAGTGACTCAAGACAGAATGAGATGGAGACAAAATAGTTTAGTGATATCTTTTATTAAACCTGCTGTAGTTGGTGAGCATATGCCAGCTTTGGGGCTGCACAGGGCCCTTCTTCAGGCATGTAACAAGTCAGAACTCTCCTTCTGACTTGCATCCAGGCAGAACTGACTTGTTACACACCTGAGCAAGGGCCTCGTGTGGCCTGAAAGCTTATGTAATTTCACCAGCAGTTGGTCCAAGAAAAGGTATCATATGAACTACTTTGGTCTTCATCTATTAGTTCTGGGACCAACACAGCAGCCGCCTCTCTCTGGGTGAAAACAGACATGACGCTAACCACCCTTTAACCACCCTTGGTGGTTATTTATGCATGTTGCAGGGCTGTATTGGTGCCCTATGCAGCCCTGCAACATGCATAAATAACCACCAAGGGTGGTTAAAGGGTGGTTAGCGTCATGTCTGTTTTCACCCTCTCTCTCGCTCTCTGTCTCTCAATAGAAAGTGAGATTCATCCACATGGGATTCTAGCCACCCGTTCTGGATCCCAGGGAACCTGGGGCTTTGTGCGTAATCGTCATGTAGGCCCCAGCCCCACCTAGCATAGGAATGTTTGATGGACACCCACTGACTTGCTCATTAGAAAATGAAAATGTTACCATCAGTTTTGATGATCACTTAAATGTAATATTAGTACAGCAATTTGGGGGGGGGGGGATGAAAACTCCAACAAATTGGAACAAAAATTATATTTGCTTTTTCAGACTTGGAAAGTTATCCTGACCACCATTTCAAAAGTCTACTGAAATCTAAGTGGGGGAAGGCTGACATTTCCCTCTTCGCCGCCACCCGTTGGCGGCGAAGACCGAGTTGTCGCGCCCCAGCTGGGACACAACTAGCACTACCCTTACCGGGAGGTGCTCTCCTTGAGCACTGCCTTGTTCCTCCCTGGTTTCTTGCAACCCCCGCGGCAGTGTGTGCGCCGCGGGGGTGAAATTCAGTAAAGCCCGCATGGCGGGAAGATTTAGTTCCAGCGAGGGTTGCTAGGCGACCTTCACTGGGGAGAGCGCGAAGAACGCGCGGTTGATTGGTGCACCGCCTGAAAGGGGCGGTGCACAGAACGAACTCCCCCGCTGGCCTCTTCAGTCAGGAGGCAGCGGGAGGCCGAGCAGCAAGCTCGGAGTGGAGCAGCGGCTGTTGGGGAATTCGCTGGTGGCCTGGCAGGGCAGAGGCTCCTGGGGTGTGGCAGAGTAGGAGTGCCATTGAAAGGCAAGTAGTCGAGCTGGGAGTAGGAAGGCAGACCCAGACTCAGAGGAATGATAGTGGCCCCGGAGCCCACCCAGAGGCCTTAAGAAATTTCAGACACCCCCCGCCCCCGGCGGCTGTCGCAATCAATTGTGCGGGTGGTGGCATTCTAGCCATAATGGGTGCCAGGAAAAGAAAAAATAAGTCTGGGGGGGGGACAAAAAGGGGTGGAACCACTCAACCGCACAGCCGCTGGGGTAGAGGTGGCCTTTGAGGGCCACATGCCTGGGAATGAGGGAGGAGCGCAGGGCCCTGTGGCCCAGGACAACGAGGGTTTGCAGCCTCCTGATGAAAGGAATGGGGAGCAGCAGGGGGCAGGGGAGGAACACCCCCCACCCGTGGAGCCCTCCCTGCGTGAGCGCCTAGAGGGGTGTGAAGTGCTGCTTCGCAGTATGGGGGAGGTGGGGAACCCCCCACAACTCAAGGCGGCTGGGGGATCTGAGCTACCTTTGCCCCCTCGTAGGGGGGGCAGGCGAACAAAGCCCCCAGCTTGATATATTGAGGATCCCCCTGTGCCTAGACGTGTGCGGGTTGAACCGCCCCCACCAGCGCCAGAGGTGAATCAAGCCCCACTTGGCTTGGGGGCTGGCCTTGGGGAGGCTTTGGCCCCTCCTGGCCCCGGGGTGTGGCAAATGGCCCAGCTGGCTCCAGGTGCCCCATGGCCAGGCTTCCAGGCACTGGGAGCACAGCAGGGGGCTCAGGGTGGCTCAGGGCCGGGTGCTCAGGCAATGGGAGCACAGCAGGGAGTGGGGGTGCAGCAAGGGGCTCCGAGTGCCCCGTGGTCGGGTTTCCAGGCACTGGGAGTGCAGCAAGGAGTGTTCGCGGGGGGCTGGGGTTTGCCTGTGACAGGGATGGCATACCCGCCGGGCACGACAGGCATGCCTGCTGCAGGTGCGGGGATGGGGCCTGGTGCCGGGTTTCCCCCTCCCTTTTCAGTTGTCGGAGACAGGGATGGAAGGGGACAGCCTTCGGGAGCACAAGCACCGCAATTAGAGTAGATGTGCTGGCCGCGGCCCTTTCCCCTCACCCTGATCGAAGGGAGGTAGATTATGTAGTCAATGGGTTCAGGGAAGGGTTTCGCATTCCAGCCGGGGAGGTCCACCCACATAGGGCCGTGTCCAACTTAAAGTCAGTGGTAGGGATGGAATGGGTGGTAAAACAGAAATTAGAAAAGGAGCGAGTGGAGGGAAGAATAGCCGGCCCTTTCTCCTCCCCACCATTTCCTGACCTGGTTGTTTCTCCGCTCGGGGTAGTTCCAAAGAAGGCCCCGGGTGAGTACCGCTTTATTCATCATTTGTCATACCCGCGAGGTAGGTCAGTTAATGATGCCATCCTGAAGGATCTGGCCACCGTGCGTTATACATCATTTGACGCAGCCGTGGAGCTAGTAAAAGGTCATGGTTACGGTACCCTTTTGGCTAAGTGTGACGTGAAGTCCGCTTTTCGTCTATTACCAGTACATCCAGACAGTTTCCATTTGCTAGGGTTTGCATTTTAAGGGCAATTTTATTTTGATAAGGCCATGCCAATGGGATGCTCCATTTCATGTTCAGCCTTCGAGCACTTTAGCTCGCTAATAGAGTGGCTGATTCGGCGGCGCACCGATGGAGGGGGGGTCACCAAATACTTGGATGATTTCCTCTTCATGGGTGCTGCTGGAACCGATGACTGCCAAAAAACTAATGGAGTCCTTTCAGGAAATGGCTGACATGTTGGGTATCCCTTTGGCACCTGAAAAATCAGTGGGCCCGGCCACTTCCCTTCAGTATTTGGGGCATAGAGCTGGATACAGTAGAAGGGGTATCCCGGCTTCCTTTGGACAAATTGGTCGACCTGCGACGGAAAATAGCCGACTGTAGGTTGTCCCGTAAAGTCACAGTTCGGCAGCTCCAGTCCTTAGTGGGCAGTTTGAATTTCGCATGTAGGGCCGTGGCTCCTGGTCGAGCCTTCCTAGCTCGATTGTACACCAAATTGGCCGGTTCCCCACAACCGCATCACCATATATGTGTCACTCAGGAGATGAGGGATGACTTAGATATTTGGTCTTCCTTCCTGGTTGATTACAATGGGGTGAGTCTGTGGCGGGATGAGCTCTTAGTGGAGGCTGAATTACAAGTCCACTCTGACGCGGCAGGTGGAATGGGGTTCGGAGTGATATTTAGGGACAAGTGGTGCGGGGGCCCCTGGCCCTCTGATTGGCTCGAGGGAGGTTTCACCAAGGACTTGACATTTCTGGAGCTGTTCCCGATCGTCTTGGCTGTTCACCTCTGGGCGGACGAGTTTGCCAACCACAGGGTGTTGTTTTGGTGTGACAATCAGGCCGTGGTCCATATAATTAATTCCCAATTGTCCCGCTCCCTCAGGGTTATGGGCTTAGTCAGGGCCTTCGTGTTAGTCTGTTTGCATAACAACATAGTGTTCAAAGCGCGGCATGTCCCTGGGATTAACAACGGAGTGGCTGATGCCATATCTCGCTTCCAGATGGAGCGGTTTCGCTCGCTCGCACCTGGAACCAGACAGCCCTTACCCTCGTGGGTGTGGAACCTTGGATTGTAGATCTATATAACACCGTCCAGGGATCCTTGGCCCCGCGGACCAGGGCAGCATACCAGAGGGCATTCAACGAATTTCAGGGCTACCGAGCGGCACAGGGTTGGCAGACAGGTTTTCCCATCCCAGAACCACAGATCCTTAGGTTCATGCTGGATAACAGGCAACGGGGCTTCGCGGCGAGTACCATTGG
>QEPC01015598.1:1589143-1624544 GCA_003113815.1 Sphenodon punctatus
TTACATCTTGTCCGGCGGCTTCGGCCGTATCTCTCAGACTCCGACCTCGCCACTGTCATCCATGCCTTCATCACCTCGAGGCTGGGTTACTGTAACGCGCTCTATGTGGGGCTGCCCGAGAAGCTGGTCCGGAGGCTGCAGCTGGTGCAGAATGCCGCGGCCCGTTTCCTTACTGGGGCGGGCCGCAGGGAGCACATGACACAAGTACTCCAAGCTCTGCACTGGCTGCCTATAAAGCACCGGGCCAGGTTCAAGGTGCTGGTTTTAACCTTTAAAGCCCTTCACGGCCTAGGCCCTGCCTATCTGCGGGACTGCCTCACTCCCCATGTGCCCGTGCGACCTTTGAGATCATTCGTGGGAGCCTTTTTGGAGGTTTCCCGGGTGAGGTGGGTGACCACCAATGTTAGATCTTTTTCGGTGGCCACCCCTGTGCTGGGGAATTCACTCCCGGAGGAGGCTCAGCTGGCTCCCACTCTCCTGCTGTTTCGGCGTGTATGTAAGACCTGGCTGCTCCGTCAGGCTTTTGGCGAGGGGGGGGTTTCCACACATACTGTATTTTTAAATTGTTTAAAAAATTTTATATTGTTTTTATTTAATGTTGTTCACCGCCCCGGGCTGCCCTGAGGGCAGGAGGGGTGGAATATAAATTTTGAATAAATAAAATAAATTTTAAAAACTGAGCTCAAGGGAAGGGAGCGGAGATGAGGTCATGCAGACAAGGAAAGGGGACCGTTCCATGGCACAGATCCATGATTTGGGCCTTCCTTTCCTTGAGCGCATCCCTTAAGCACCGCCGCCCCAACTTCGGTGCGGCCCTCCAAGCTTGTGCAAGCTTTCAAAGGTTCCCCACCCCTGCCTTATAGGAATCGTATATTTTTAACTGGGGTAATCCTTTTTTGGAATAGCTCCAAAAAGAGAAAAGACACATATTTATTTAGCGGAATAGCCTTGGTGGGTGTTTTTTAGTAAATTCTTTCTGTTTGCTTGTGGTAATTTTGTTGGAAATCTAATTTGAGGTTACAACTTTTGGATAGTTTGGATAGGATATTTGTGGATATTTGTATATTATAGAACTGTCAGTGATTTATGATGGAAACTAATTTAATAACCTTTGGACAACACAAGAGAGGCAGAACTTTGAATCAGCTCAAAACCACAAAGGATGTAATCAAAAGAACAAGTTTACCAGGCTCTGAAGCTGTTCTAAATCAGTGTGAAGGACTCGAGGGTACCTGTGAGATACTGAAAATGTGTTTGCTAAGTGGGTAAACAAGAGGAGTTACTGAGTGAAAGAAAGGCAGATAAAGATATCAATATATCCCCTATTAAGAGCCCCTCTAATAAAGAAGTTAGAAATAAGAATATAGATTTGCCTTCAGAAGTTTATCAAGATTCTATTACATTAAAATCAAATTTAGAGGATAGCTTTCTTGCTTTTTTGGATATATTTTTCTCTGGCATGTGCTAATAAAGACAGGACTAATACTGCTGAGGCAGATAAGAAATTAATTGAGTCTTCAATATCACCCTGTTCTTGTACCTGACTGCAGACGTGTATAAATGATTTGACAAATGATTTTAGATTATTTAGAGACTCTGTCATTAAGGAATGAACGGCTATGAAGAATATTTTGGATGATTTTAAGAAGCATACTGTATATGGTCCAACTAAGGTGGATAAAGAATGTGCGAGTGAGATTAGCTGTTTAGGGCAAGTTCTAGCTCCTGAATCTAACCTTGTTACATTAGATAGTTATAGAGATTTTGGCTCTAACTCTATCAGATTGGACACTTGCAGCGACTCAAGAGTAATTAATAGAGATGACATAGTGAGGAATAAGGAGCCTAGATATCTGGTGGAAACCGCACCCCCTGATCTTGAATTTATGAATGTAGACAGGTTGGTAGAGATATGCAGGATCTGATCCTGGCTCTTCAGATGGTTCTGGAGGTTTGGAAATGTGTGGGAGGGTCAGGATAAAGAAAAGGAAACTAAATTGAGAGAGCGAAATTTTGTTATTTATGATTTAGAGAGTGACCCGGATGAGACAAATGCCTTGCTGAGAATAAAGGTGTGTGTATTTTTAACAGATAAATTCAGTATTCCCCTAAATCAACTCAAAACTAGCGTAATATATGTTAAAAGACCGTGGGCTCATCAAGGCTCATTTCTTTTTCCCCCTTATTAGAGTAGGCTGTAAAGATCTGCTTCTAAGGCACAAGATATTATATAAGGCCGAATTTTCTTAATTGGGATTAAAAGTTTGTGAGGCCACTTTACCTATTGTAGTCAAACAAGAGAGGAAGGAAGATTGGTTACGAGAAACAAAGAATGGTCCCAGGGATTCTCTGAAACTTCTTTTGTCTCCCTTGAGGGTAATTTCAGATGTTACGAAATCGCTGCTCACCACAGTGAATCCCAGTGGATTCCCTGTGGTGGCAGCGATCATGGTAATGTCTGCTTGATCCCCACCAGATGTGCACCACAGTGAATTTCTGGCAGGGATCAAAGCTAACCACGATTCTGTGCCTCTGGCTGGCCTGAGGTCCAGAACCATGGTTAGATTGGCCACAATCCGGAATGAGCCAAAAGTAACGTCTGTTACCTTGGCCCATCATGGATTGTGGCCCCGACCATGGTACAGGATCGGGCGGCCGAGGGAGCGTGGGGGGTGGGCTGGGGCTGTGCAGTCATATGTCACACTGCGGCATGCAGCCCCGCCCCGATAGCGATCAGGCTGGCACATCTAAAGGACGGATGGCCTGATCATGGACCAGGATGCGACACAGATCCCGGTCCAGGGTTCAGCATGGCGGCCCTCCGGGCCCGTCACGTCTGAAATTACCCTTAGTCGTAATGAACAAGATTTGGAAGTGTTGGATAAGGAATGTATATCTAAATTAGAAAGGAATAATGGGGAGGGGATGGGGAAGAGGCAAAGAACTTTTATAAGACCTTTGCAACCACTGTATAAATTAAAAGGGTTGATATTTTACAATTATCCAGACTATTTCAAATTGAGGAATAAAAAAAAAATGTATCAAGAAAGATCATTTAATACAATTTATTAATTGGAAAATATTCCTCACAGTAGCTAAAGAAGATATCTATAGCATAAAGCTGAAGGGCAATAGGGAATCAAGTCTTTCAGTGCTATTTATAAATCAAGAAATGTGCCAAAGACTTCTGGCTTATAAAGATCTGTTCCACTTTAGAGGACATCATGTTAAAAGGTTATCTAAGAAGATTAGATTGCAGTTAGAGTCTTCTTCTCTATTACTCCCCGTAACATGGAAGTATAGAACTAACTTAGTGGAAACTGGGGTCGTTGATGAAGAAAGAGGGCAGCTTGCAGAAGAATGGAATGGAGCTAGCTCCCTAAAAAGATTTAATAAGATAGTTTCTGAGAAAGATGCCATGGTTAAGAAGTTTGTGGGAGATAAAGGAAGGGGTCAACTACATAGAGCAAATATGGGATCTATAAAAGCAATTAAAGGTCCCAAAATTAGGACATTATTAGTAGAAAATCCACCACTGAAAGGACAACAGTTAGAAGCCACAGCCACCAAGATTACAACAAAAGAACTATGGTTTTTTCCAGGATGGAACTTCTAGGTTTTCGGTCATGGAATGTTGCAGGATGCAAAAAAATATATCTCAGATGATGAATGGATCAGATTTTATCAAAGTTTTGGTTTTGTATGTTTGCAGGAAACATGGTTTTTTAGAGGATGATTATCAGTATAGCAGAATATTGTGCCTTTTTTTTTTTTGCAGAGGAACAAAAATTGCTTCCAATGGGCAGGTTTCCGGAGGCCTAGCAATTTTCATTGCAAACAGTTAGTACAGCACTTCAACTGGATAATAATTTCATGCAAGGAGTTTGATGGCAATCCCTGATGGGTGGTCAGGGGCTCTTAATTAATATTTGTATTCGTCCACCATGTTCTCCTCTTTATAAAAAAGACAGCTGGGTTAGGTTGGAGGAATATATGGATATTTTTATTTTGAATTATCCTAGAGCAACTATGATTATAGTAGGGGATTTGAATGCTCAAATAGGATCAAGATATTCCCAAGAATTAGACAAGAGTATGCAGGATTGGTTTTATCTACCCTCTAGGAAGTCCATGGATCTGCTGGTCAATAAGGCAGGGGTAAACCTAAATAATTTATATAGGCAATTTCGGATGGTAGTGTTAAATGGGAGAGCATTAGGTGTTCTGGAAGGGCAGTTTACCTATTCTAGTATTAAACGCCAGAGTGTAATAGATTATTTTATTATTCCAGCGGTAAACTGGAACCAAGTGGCTAAATTTGAAGCAATAATTCGGCCAGAGAGTGACCATATGGCACTTATGGTGGAAATAAAGGGCTTGTATTCTAGAACGGGTTCCTTGAAGAAATCTGTATTGCTAAGATACAATGATGACCCCCTAATTAATTTAGGGAGAAAATGTGTTAGATGGACTTTGGGAGTGGCAACTCAGGTGTTTGATACTCTTTGGAGTAAAAAAATGATGGAGCTTAGAGAACATATTTTTTATAGCAATACTAACTGTAATTGTAAGGAATCTGATGATGTTAGTAGAATTTGTTTAGATTTGTTTAAATATATCAGCCATATGGTTTCTACCCCAATTAAAAATTTCAGATTTAAGAAAAGAGGTGGATCCAGGTGGTATGATGATGAAAGTAAGCATGAGAAGGTTCAATTGATACAATTAAGACAAAAGTCTATTTCAATAGTCCAGAGACTTAACACTCTTTTTTGGCAGCTAGACTGGAATATAAGAAATTATTGTTCATAAAGAAAAAAATTAATCAGCATCAGCTGTGTGCACAGATAGAGGCAGCAGCACTGACCAAAAACTCATGGGAATTTTCAAAACTGATTTCATGTAATATGTTGGGTTCTACACTTAAACCCTGCTCCACAGTAAAAGAAGAAAATTGGATTGCTTTTTTCAAAGCCTTGTATAATAGACATGATAGCCAGGAGATCTTGGTGTGCATATCCCATTTTAATTCCTTTAAAGAAGGGAGATCTATGTCTTTTATTTTGGAAACTTCAGTAGCAGAAATTGTAGAATTGATTCTGTCCTTTAAATCTAACAAGGCCCCTGGTGTTGACTTGGTCCCTATGGAGGCATTCCAGGTGAGCCCGTATTGGTGGGCCTTTATTAATCAAGTTATTTACTTACATTAGTACCTATAAATGGATCTCAGTAGCATGGACTATAAGTATAATCGTGCCTGTGTTTAAAAAGGGAGATGTGACAGACCCTAGTTGCTACAGGCCAATAAGCTTGCTACCTACCATTGGTAAGATATATTGCAATCTGCTTCTTAAGTGCCTGGTATCTTGGGTGTGTGAATATAATTTGATTGCAGAAGAGCAGGCAGGATTCCAATGCCATAAGGCAACAACAGACAATGTTTGTTTTTTTTGCTGGCTAATTTAATTAATAAATGTTTCCTTATTAAGGAATGGAAAATCATATGTGGCATTTTGTAGATTTTAAAAAAAGCTTCTGACTTGGTGAATTGGGCACAATTGTGGATAAAAAAACTTAGGAATTCCTATCAGCTCTTACAAATGATAATTTTAGTCCATGAGAACACACGTGCAGGAGTCAAATACAGTCGTGAAGGAGCTTTATCTGTTTTTTATTCCGCGTGTCCTCTGGTGTAAGACAGGGATGTGTCCTGGCTCCTATACTCTTCAATGTGTATATAAATTATGTTGTTAAGGCTGTAGATGAAGTAGAACATTTGCCCCCTAAACTGAAAGACCATCCTTTATCAATCCTCCTGTATGCAGACAATATTCTATTGCTCTCTCAGACGAGGACAGGGTTACAACTGCTAGTTAAATTCAGTGGTTACCGTAATAAGAATGACCTGGAGATAAATTATAAAAAATCACAGATTATGGTGATAGGGAAAAGGGTGCCAGTGGTTAAGTGGTATTTGGATGGGCACCAGCTACTGCAGGTAAAATCAAGTGTTTATTTAGGAGTAACCATATCAAGTACTAGGAGTTGGCAAAAACATAAGACCTGAACGTGTGCTAAGTCAACCTGTTCCGTGAAGGGAATTAGATTAGCTGCTACCTTTAAACATGTAAAGATGGCTTCACTTTTGCAGTTTTTTAAGGCCAAGCTGCAGGCACAATTATATGGAGCAGAAATTATACCTAGTATAGGAGTAAATGCACTGGAGGTGGTACAAAACAAATTCCTTAGGGAGTTCTGATGATACCTAAGAGTGTTCCTGGGGCAGCTGCATGAGCCGAAACTGGAATTGATTCCATTCAAGTTTTATCTTCAATTGCAGTCATGCAATATTGGATAAAAATATGCAACTTAAACCCTTTAAGTTTAGTGCATTTATGCCTATTAGAGCAGGTAGAATATGAGGGCATTCCCATACACTGGATGATTTACCAAGTGACCTTTATAGTCAAGGCAGGGCTATCTCTTCCGTATATCCTAGCTAAAACACCTAGACAACAAAGTAGCTTAATTAAGCAGGGCCTTATTGATATTGCTCATCAAAATGACAGTAGTGAGGTCTTGGAAAGTCACCCCCTGTTGTTCTAGTTGTAAAAGCCTTTTTGGATTTGAGCTTTCTCTCCCTATTGAGTAAAAAGCTCCGTAGAAGCTACACTTTATTGAGACTGCAGTTACTAGAATCAGCAATTACGCAGGGGTGATATGAAGCTATCCCATATGTTATATCGTAAGTGCCCATGTAATCTGGGAGAGAGAGAAACCCTGGAGCATGTCTTTTTTTAATTGTATATTTTATGAGGAACTGAGAATCATTTGGATTTACCCCATACTGGGAAACAAGATGGCCCTAGCCTCAAAGATTAAACTTGAGTGACTATTGACCTCTACCTCCTGAGGATGATGTGAGAGCATTGGCAATATTTGCTCTTTTTAGCAGAACGCAGACATAAAATGATGGTCTGATATTATCTTGTTTAGGGTTTTAGGCATCATTGGATAATTAAATGACTTGTTATATGGGGTTTTTTGTTGTTGTTATGGTACTGTGATATGTTTCATGAAGGAAGAAGAAAGGGAAAGGGGGGAGGAAATAATTTTTAAAAAATGATTTTATGATTAAAATTGCATTTTATTTTGCTACTTAAATGTGGAGATCTATATAAGATATTTTAGTTTTATTATGCTGTGTAATAAATATGGCAAAAGCTAAATAAACTTACTTGTTTGTTTTTGGGGGAGGCGTTTGGAACTGCAGTTTGAGTAGTGCCATGGCTAAGGTTTAATAGGGCCCTGGGGCAAGTCAAACTGAGTTGCTATACTAACTGAGAGGTGAGGCAAAGCAGGAGGCCAGGGCAGGGTGAGCAAGGGAGGGGAGACAGATATTGGGGGCAATGAGGCATGGGAGGCCCTCAAGTATGGGGGAAAGTCAGACATCAGAGCAGACCAAGGCTTGGAGGGCTCTGGGGTCGGGGAGGAGAGGCATCAGGGCAGGGTGTTAGGGTTGCCACCTCTTGCAACTTGACCCTGAGACTCCTGTTTTGGCCTATGAGTGTCCTATGGGAGTTCAGCCAGGAGCTGGTATTATGAGCTGTTGAGGGCCCTGTCAATAGCTGCTTCTGCACCTCCAGTGCTTAGAGTTGAGCATTTCTAAGCACTGGAGGTAGGGTGGCCAGATATGCAAATTTTAGAGGACACGTCTGAGAAATACAGGTTGCAGGGTTGCACTGGCACTGCAGCCCTGCAACCTGTATTTCTCATGTGTCCTCTAAAATTTGCATAACTGGCCACCCTAACCGGAGGTGCAGTAGCAGCTACCGACAGGGCCCTCAACAGCTCATAATACCAGCTCCTGGCTTGCTGGGGAAGACCCCACGCAGCTCCAGCAGATATTAAGCTGACATTTGAAGTTCCGGTGGGGTTGGCCTTGCTGGGCCCCTCTGAAATCCGGGGCCCTTGGCCCCACTTCCCTCACCTGTAGCTACACCCTTGAACTGCTGCAGGGGGCGCTACAGAGCAGTAACCAGAATTGGCCAAGAGGCAGCTGCTATTGGTGTGGGGAGGGAGCAGAGCCAACCACGTCACATGACAGGGGCAGCAGGAGCCCTGCGGTCACATGATCTCTGAGGGGCTGTAATCCTCTCATTCCTTCTCCTTGTTCCCCCTCCCCCAAAAAGCCATACATTGCTTTGGGGCCAGGACCTGCACATAGCTACTGAAATATGGGGACGGTGATAAGTAGGTGACAACCACCACTGCTGCTTGTCACTCCAAACCTGCGTCCAGGGGTGCAACATTAGCATTTCTAGGCATATGCAGCACTTCATAGTTAGAGACCGGTCCCACATTCACACGTGCAGCAATTATCTGGATTTTTAAAAACTGGTTCTCAATAGTTCGCTGTTAACAAGTCCTGTTGCATTCACATGCATGCCATACCGATTTTAAGTACAGCGAAATAATGCATTCAGACCTTCTTGTAGTGCGTGCTTACCCGGCTGCTCAGTGCGATTCAGTTACAGGAAGTGGCCTGTGGGGAGCCAGAAGGTTGCTACTTTGTAGCAAAGTACAACTTTGCTACAACCTTTGCTGCAACTTTGCTACAACCTTTGCTGCAACTTTGCAAACTTTGCAACAACCTTTGCTACAACCTTTGTAGCAAAGGTTGCTACTTTGTAGAATCAGGGAGTAAAGAGCGAGAGCCTGAGGCTGCTGGAAAGAAGCCCCTCGCATTCTCTCCCTGGTTTCTTTCCGGTATCCCGCTGCTGCTACTGCTGCAGCACTACGGTAGAGGCAGAGGCAGATGATTGAAAGTCCCTTGGAGGGAAGAACTTTTTTGGGGAGAAGCATGGAGGGGAAACATGGAGGGGAAGAACTTTTTTGGGGAGAAGCTGGCTGCAGCCTGCACCCAGCGAGGCAACTACAGGGCTCCAGCTGGTCTCACTGCTTCCGGTAGGGGCAGGAGTAAAACAGCGCACTTGGAAGCACGGTTGCATTCACATCAGAAAAGATTACACACTAGTTAAAACCAGTACGATGTTGCTTTCACACTGCTGTTAAGTGCGGATTTATTGAAAACGGACAGCAAAAAGGTAGGTTTGAGTAGCTTTTCAACACGCATTGCTTTAGTGCGATATTGACTCCATTTAATCGAATTTAAGTGTTCAGACAGGCATGAAACATTCGGGTTTTTTTAAAAATTGCACAAATCAGAACGTCTGAATCCCCCCAGATGGACAAGTGCAAGGGGAACCCAGACACATGTTCCCAGAACTGAGGTTGAGACTTGTCCAGGGTCACCCAGTGAGTTCATGGCTAGGACAGGAGTTGAACCCTGGCCTTTCAGGTCCAAGTCCAGCACTTTCTCCACTACACCACACTGGCTCTCAAGGCTGAGGGGTTCTGACTTACCGAGGCTACCCAGTGAGTTCATGGCTAGGGCAGGAGTTGAGTGAAACCTAGCTTTCCAGGTCCCAAGTCCAGCACCTTATCTACCACACTGGCCCGCATACAGCAGTGGCAAGTCCAAGGAGCCTGAAGTGACATGGGCAGGAACAGCAGCAGGTGGCTGGGAGTGTCACCGACCCACTACAGAACCACTGCCCTGCGCCACTGGGGCTAATGCTCCCAGAGACCTGCCGCTCACTGCACCCCTGACCACAGTAAGCGTGGGGAGGGGGGGAGGTGAGAGCAAGGCAGCAGGAGAAGTGGCAGTGGGGGCAGGTCCTGGAGAGCAGCAAGTTGATGTCTCTGGTGGGTGGTGCTGCTGCTGCTGCTCCCCACAACCTGCCCGGCTGCCCCACACTCAGTAACCCACCACCTAATGTGCAGTCACCACGGTGCATGCTGACAGGATGGCCTGTGCTGGCAGTCCTGAACAGGGACTGCGTGGAATGGGCATTAACCCCCGGAGTGCTGGGAGCTACTGATCCCACAGGCACTGTCCAGCAGTACCTGCAGCAGGCAGGGCATGTTCTCAGGGGCAATGCGGCCTGCAACTGTGGTAAAGAAAGGGTTCTTGAAAGCTGGACTTATGACTCTCTGCTTAGATTCCCCATGATCTGGTCAAGTACTCTGCCTGGAGTCACTCTGTTTCTTCTGAGCCTGGGATCAGGCCAGGGACTGATCCTGTAAAGACTCAGCCAAGAATGTCTCAGACTCCGACCTGGCCACTCTCATTCATGTCTTTATCACCTCGAGATTAGACTACAGTAACACGCTCTATGTGGGGCTACCCTTGGTGATGGTCTAGCGACTGCAGCTGGTGCAGACCGTGGTGGCCTGTCTCCTTAGGGAAACAGGTCATCAAGCACATACCACCTCTGCTCTGTTCGTTGCATTGGCTGCCTAGAGTCTTCCGGACCCGATTCAAGGTATTGGTTCTTACCTATAAAGCCCTACATGGTCTGGGGCTCACGTGCCTGCAGGACCGCCTCACTCCCCGGATCCTGGATCGGCCCCTGCGATTGGCCAGGGGCACCCTCCTCGAGGTCCCCCAGGCTTCTCAGGTGGCGCCCATGGGGAGGGTGTTCTTGCTGGCTGGTCCGCAGCTGTGGAACTCCCTCCCGGTGATGGTTTGTCTGGCTCCAGATCTCCCTCCTTCCAGCAACAATGTAAGACCTGGCTGTTCCATCAGCCTTTTGGTAGGGGAGATGGGTAGTGGGTGGGCAGGTTGGATTGGGGATGGGGATTCTAAAAGGATGACTCCTTTTAGTTTATATTTTAAATATATTTATAGTACTTTGAACTTTGATTGTTTTATAATGTTATTTATAGGGGGGTTTGCTACATGTACGCTGCCCCAAACTGCCTTTAGGCTGGAGCGTGTGGAATAATAAGTTTATGTATAAATAAATAAATTAAATTAAATTAAAAAATGCTTGACTGTAAGCATACTGCCAGCACAGGGGTCACAGGTGGCCAAATGAAGGAGACATCTCTGCCCTGCTCCACCCTGACAGCATTTGAGTTTCCTAGAAATCAGAGCCACTGCTGGTTTTTTCGGGGGAGAGGGCTGGGCTTTAATGATCATAACACAGCAATTTGTGTTCAAGAAGTACTTTTTACAGTCTGTTTTCACAAGACTTTGAAGTAGATCATGATTATTCCCATTCTACAGATGGAAGAACTGAGGCTGATAGTGGCTTGAACAAGGCCACTGTGTAAGCTTTATGGCTAACACAGGATTTGAACCCTATTAGTCTCCCAGCTAGGGTTGCCACCTATGCAAATTTTTAAGGTACACTTATGAAAAATACATATTGCAGGGCCTGCATTGGTGCCTAAGGTGACATGTATTTTTCATAAGTGTTCCTTAAAATTTGGCATAGGTGGCAACCCTAGCTGGAAAACTAAGGGCGCTTTTACATGAGTGGGTCGCCGTGGCATGACCCGCTTGCGCGATATTTCAAAATCCCACAAGGCTGGATTAGACGAGACGGAAGTCCGGGATCATGCATGTTGAAGGCGGTCGTACATTGTTTTCAGACCATGATTTTTTTAAGCAGCCTAATAGGGTTCAAATCTTGTGTTAGCCATAAGCTTACACAGTGGCCTTGTTCAAGCCACTATCAGCCTCAGTTCTTCCATCAGTAAAATGGGAATACTCATGAGTCGTCCAAGCTCTAAGTCCAACTTTTATCTGCTTGAGTACCCCAGTTTTTAGAAGGAGCTGCTCTCTTTGTTTCTTCTCTACTCTCCTGTGGAGGGGAAGGGGTGGGATTTCTTTCTCATTTACCTGGGTTCCTAACATGAGAGGGGAATTCCTCTCCTCTCTGCTCCCAGCAGAGGCATGGGAGGATAAAGGGAAAGAGCAGCTCTTTCGGTGATTGATCCAGGCAGCTGCGGCTCATCAATTACAGTGCCTGGGGCAGACAGAAGCCCAGCTGTATCCCCCCCGGAGGCGGAGCTGGGACCAGCCTCCTCCCCGCCCCGCCCGTAGCATCTCAGCCTTAGCAGCAGGTGCAAAGGGGGGCTGTGGGGAGGGTGGCCCCAGCCGCCAATCCCTCCCTGGGTTGCAGATGTTATTCGATCTGCTTCCTGGGTTTGCTTTCGCTTTCTCGGGGTCGCCTCGGCCGATGCACCAGCCGCGGAGTGTGGCTGCGGGGAAGCTGTGACCTGGGGCAGGTAGTTCCCGAAGGTGAGTTGCGCCGGAAGCGCTCCTTGCCGCGGGGGAAGAGAGTGCGCCAGCCTGGGGCTCCGGTGGAGGCTGCCTCGCTGCCCGCGGGTAACTTTGCGCCTCTGAATTTTTGCGCAGATCAAGCGAAGAGGAGAAGGAGGAGGAAGATGATGATGATGCCCTTTTGCAGCAGAGCCAGCAGCCACCTGCTGCGGACGGTGGGGGCGAGTCCAAGGCTCCCACTCCTGAGCACCCCCCAGAGCCGAAGCTGCCACTCGGGAGAAGGCCCGAGCCCCCCTGCTAAAGCCATGGCGATCAAAAAGCGAGGCTACGAGATCACCCGGAACCCCCATCTCAACAAGGTTAGATCCACCGAGCCAGGCGCCTGCCACTTCCTTGGAGGCTGGTGTGCCTGTCACCTGCCCTGTTGGATCCCTGGGCGCTCGCCCTGCATATCCTGGCAGCTAGAATGTTTCCACGGTGCAGTTATGCATATCCATCCGGAGAGCGACGGGTGTTTGCAAGCAAGCGCCTCCCCACCCATCAGGCATGTTGCAGGGCGCCAATCTGGCCATGCCACCTGCAGGATGGGTGGGGAGGCACTTGTCCAGGAACCCCCTCAGCGCCCCCATGCTGCCTCTAAGGCGTCCTGCAGCTAGCTACCTTGCTGAGTCACCACAGTTTCCCTATTAACCACACAGATGCAAAGGCTCCAGTTTCTGGATCTGGAGCTTGGATCCAATGCCTACCGCCTGACAGACTGAGCTTGGAATAAGCGAGCATTCAAGGGTAGAGGACAGATTCATGGGCCCTCCTTTTCCTGAAGGCACCCTTTAAGCACCTCCCCCTTCTATGCCGCCGTAATTTTCAGTGTGGTCCCTCAGGAGGAAAAAAGCCCCCTACCCCTGACCTAAGCAATTTAATCTAGGGCTGAAATAAACAGGGGATTTTGTGGCTAGTATTCATGGTTTGAGAGAGCTATCTAAATAATTTCTGCAACCAAATTGGGCATTTGCATCTCTGCTTATTTGCCAATGTTTATTTGCTTATTGTTTATTTCATTCGTTTGGTTAATTTCTTTTGTAAAACTGAAGTAACGAATACCAAAATAACTGGGAAAAGGGCCTTTTCAAATGGACCGCAGCTCCCCGCAGTGCACTGCCTGTGGGGCGTTCCCATGGACGCACACCCAGCTCCACGTACAGAGCATCTGCCATTGGTACCTGTTGCTCCGTGCATGGGCGGTGGGGGGAGCACGCGTACACCCCCACCCACCAGTTGTGGTGTTCCCATGGACACCCACGGATGCCCACCCACCTGCTGTGGCGATCGCACGGACGTCCACTGCCCACCTGCCCGCGCACGTGCGTGAGGGGGGGGCGTCCGTGCAAAAAGGGTCAAAGTCACCAAAATAATCAAGCAAAAATATCCAAAACTGGTATCCAATAAAACGCAAACAAATAGCAGTTATTATCCACTTTATCCATTTCAGATCAGAGAGTGCAAATTCAACAGATTTTATTTGCATGGATTTAATTTCAACTCTGACTCCTTCCAGAAATCAGCTGCCATTTTTGTTCACTGTTCTTGTGTGTTTGCAGGGCAAGACTGCGATTGATTTGTTTTAGCAGATCATGCTGTGGTGTTACGGGTGTTTATTAATTTTTAAAAAAACAAAAAAACAATCAGTTGTAGCTTATGTCGCAAGCCTAGCAACTTCTTTTACTACTTGATTCTCTTGATTTGGTTTTTCTGTGGGTTTTTACAGGACAAAGTAAGCAGAATAGCACAGTGAGCTGTTTCAGGGAAGGATTTCAGTTCTCCCTTTACGCTGTTTGGGTTCGCAGTATGGTGTAACAAAACATGAGTCTCCTCTGAATTTTCCTCCCATCATTTTAAAGAGCCATCCATTTATTTTATTTATTTTTTTCTTATCCCCCATTTTGCCTTCATACAAAATAGCCAGAGATATTTGCAACTGGTGTCAAAGGGCAGTATTCTCCTTTCTCATTGGGCATATTATTGTTTTCTCTGATGTACACCCCTCCCCCCCCCAACAGTCCCTATGTAGGAGAACCGTCCCTCTTTGGATGCTGGATCTTTCTGTCCCTCTTTCAAGGGGACAAAGTTCCTGTTCAGAGGAGAGAGAGAGAGATGAAAAGACTGTTATTCAGACCTCTTTCCTGATTGTCTCTGAGGTCAAGCACTTGAGAGGGCAATGGGGAGATGATGGAATGACAAGGAACTAAGTGGAATGCGATGCAGGAAAGCGTCTGTCGGGGATTATTCACTGAGAGGCGGAGCTTATGGGCCAAGGGGCCAAGACTTGTCCCTGTGGCTGCTCAAAATGTTGGGAGGTATGTGGGCACATAAAGGCCCCAGTCCTGATTTGGGAGCCATTGTATTAGGTGTGTAGTCAGCAGAATTTAAGTGTTTTATTCAAAAAGTCTATAGTTAACCGAAGAAGAGGAAATAAAACGTGCTGTCTCCTAGGGGCTCTGCTACCACCGTGCATTCTGTACTTGTGAGGGATGGAGCTGACAAGTTAAACCTGGGACCTGGATGGGGCTTTATTTATTTATTTAAGGTGTAATTATCCCCAACTGCCATTTACTTGTATGGAAAGAAGCTTTGAACAAAAAGGAAGGGGTGGTTGTTATTGTTTAAGTCTCTCTTCAGTGGGTTCCTAGCACTGTTCTGTTTTTTGTCCTATAAAAGTACTTCCCCCCCTGAGGAAGAGGAAGTCTGCTAAAGCTGCAACATAGACAGATTTAATACTGGCAAATCCTGTTGTTTCTCTGCTTCCACCAAACTCTCCAGGAGTGCAGCCTAGGCCCAGGGAGATCAGATGTGCTAAGTGCGATATTGCCTCAACGTTTTCCCCATATGCAATTATAAATTATAAATGTGGTCTCATAATCGCGTGGCCGTACCTCCCTTTTAAAAGAGGATGCTTATGAAAGCTACATGGTGCAGGGCTGCATTGGTTCCAGTGCAGCCCTGCCCCATGTATTTTTTTCATAAGTGTCCTCTTTTAAGGGCGAGGTCTGGCCACCCTATCTCATAAACAGCTGGGAATGGAGGTGAGTTATGCTCTTCACCAGGACTGCTTGGCTTTGCTTGAGATTCCTTATCCCCCAAAATAGCGTTCCTGTGAACTCTCCTATTAAATAAGTCAACAGGAGTGTGGTGAGCTGGCCCTGTTAGAGGCGTAAGGATTCAGCACCCAAACAGTCGGACACTCTTCTCCTTTTTATCCAGAATGTCTGTATTCACAGTGTTAATAGAACAACCCACCCCCATCCTCGCCAAAAGCCTGGTGGAACAGCCAGGTCTTACATACACGCCAGAACACCAGGAGAGTGGGAGTCAACCAAGCCTCCTCCGGGAGCGAATTCCACAGCACAGCGGCGGCCATCGAAAAAGATCTAACATCGGTGGCCACCTTCCTCGCCCGGGGAACCTCCAAAAAGGCTCCCACAGACAATCTCAAGGGTTGCACGGGCACATGGGGAGTGAGGCGGTCCCACAGATAAGCAGGGCCCAGGCCGTGAAGGGCTTTAAAGGTTAAAACCTTGAACCTGGCCCCGGTGCTTTATAGGCAGCCAGTGCAGAGCCTGGAGCACTGGTGTCATGTGCTCCCTGTGGCCCGCCTCCGTAAGGAGACAGGCCGCAGCATTCTGCACCAGCTGAAGCTGAACCAGCTTCTCAGGCAGCCCCACGTAGAGCACGTTGTAGTAATCCAGTGTCAAGGTGATGAAGGCACGGATGACAGTGGCGAGGTCAGAGTCCGAAGCCACCGGACAAGATGTAACTGCCGAAATGCACTCCCCGCCACAACCACAATCTGGGATTCCAGGCTGAGCTGTGAATCGAGGAGCACACCCAGACTCTGCACTTGAGAGACCATGGGAGGGCGAACCCCCCCAACAAGAGGAGATTCAGCCACCCCCAGGTCCCCCAAGCCCTCGCCCACCAACATCACCTCCGTCTTGTCACAATTCAATTGCAGATGGCTCGACCTCATGCAAGCCCCCACAGCTGACAGGCACTGGGAAAATAAGGAGACTGCATGGCCTGGGTCGATGGAAAAGGAGAGGTAGAGTTGATTGTCAGCATACTGATCACACCGCATGCCCTGAAACCCCCTCACGATCTCCCCTAACGGCTGCATATAGATGTTAAACAAGAGGGGGGACAGAATGGCACCCTGCAGGACTCCACACGTGAGGTCCCGGTAGCTTCGATCTTTGTAATTAGAGCCTCAATCTTTGTACTCTAAGTGATGCAGTTGTTTACACCTCCGCTGGCACCCGTGAACACAAGCATCTCTTGGCCCTCCTCCTTTGAAGCCCCTAAAGTCAATAGAAAACCTTACCCTCGGCTTCTCTCTCAGAATATAGCTTGTACTTGGGGTGGGGAGGGTCTTATTTTTCATCTTTGTGCTAAAACTGTCATTAAGAACAATGAATTAGAGTTGCATAAGTGCTCAAGGAGGGAAGAGGTGATAGTCGAGATTCAGTTAGAGTTGGACTACACTTCCAGTTGGATACATAAGCACAGAGTTTCACTGAATCACATGAGCAAGGTTTACTCGTTATGTAAGTCCTACTGGGACTGGGTCGCCGGGAGCATATTACGCCAGTGCTCCGTTCTCTGCACTGGCTGCCAGTAGTTTTCCGGGCCCAATTCAAAGTGTTGGCTTTGGCCTGTAAAGCCCTAAACGGCCTAGGCCCTACCTATCTGCGGGACCACCTCACCCTACCCCACCCCTGGATTCTGGATTGGTCCCTGCGGTCGTCCGGGGGTGCCTTGCTCCAGGTCCCCTGAGTCTTCCAGGGGGGGGGGGGGCTACACAGGGGAGGACATTCTCGGTGGCCGCACCTCGGCTGTGGAACTCCCTTCCGGTGGAGGCCCGGTTGGCCTCCGATCTCCTGTCCTTTCAAAAACTTGTAAGACCTGGCTGTTCCACCAGGCGTTTGGCGGGGGAGATGGGTGGTTGGATGGGGGGAGTGGGTTGGGGGGGGGGGATATTTTTACCCTACTTTTATGTGGTGTTGTCTTATTTTTATTGATTGTGAGCTGCCCCAAGCTGCCTGTGGCAGGAGGGGCGAGGTAGTAAGTCTTTTAAATAAATAATACCACCACCCCTTCCCCCCCCCCATTTTGTGTGTTTCAGTATGCTTGCTTAAGAGCTGAACTCCAGCTAAGATCTGTTCTGTATTACTATATTTGCCTGTAGTCAACCTCTCATTAACCATTTTACCAGCTCTGTTGTATTTTTGCTAATCAGTTCAAAGAAGACTAGTTCCTTATTAGAACTCTGTTCAGTAAGGAAGAATCAATATTTAATCATTTATATAGCACTTCCACTTTTCAAAGTATTTCACAGTCCTAATCTAGTTCACTCTCACAGCAGCCCTGTGAGGTAGGTCATTGTCCTAGATTGTAAGCCCCTTGAGGTAGGGATCTGTCTCCAACTACTGATTGTACAGCACCAGGTACATTGTTGTGCTATATAAATAATAAAATGATTCCCATATTACAGTTGGGGAACTGAGGCTGAAAGACAGTGACTTACCCAAGGCCAATCATGGCCTGTTTATACAGGGTATGGACCCTGGTTTCCGAGGTTCATGTCCAACGCTTATTGAACAGGTTACACTGTCTCGCTGAGAAGAGATGACTCGGGTATTTTATCCAAGTTATGTGTGATCAAGGGATTCTATGTAATGAAAATTATTTTAGTCTCCTTGCCTCTTTTATGTGAACTCTGAAACTAAAGGCCTGGTTACATGATCGGGTAGCGGTGGTTGCCAAGGCAGCCTTTCTCACCGATGTTTCTTTGTAGTATCCATTCTTGAGGTCACACGGTGTTCTAGAGGCGCTACTACTTAAATCTATTCAGATGCTGATCCTACCATAACATTGGGGATCCAGTAGTTCTTCAGATCTTCAGCCATGTAGAGATTAATAAATGAAGCCAGTTAGCCCGGGGGTGGGAAAGGTTTCCTAACCCTGAGAGCCGCATCCGTTTACCACAGTGGGGCCAAAGAGCCGCTTGTGGCTCTAGAGCCACCGTTTTCCCTCTTTTGAATTAATCTCACTGCATATGTCTACTCTGCTTGGGCTCACCATGCATGCCCATATCCCCCCCCCACCCTCACTTTTCCATTTGGCTAAAGCAGAGACTGGAGACTGGGCATTAGACCCAGTGTTAAATGTGTCAGAGATAACCTTTAATGCTAGTTTACCACGGAAAGTGATAGAGTTGGTAACTACGCTTTCAGGGCCGACCCCAGGGTTTGTGAGACCATGTGCGAAGTCTTGGTGCGGGGCCTAATTTGCATAATTAGGCCCCACCCAATTATGCAAAGGTATAATTTACATACAACTTACTCCCTCTGGACAGGAAGGATTCCCATTCTCCACCCCTCCACGCAACCATGGAGAAGCATGGCCTCCCAGTGCTTCCCCTCCCAGCCGAGCATCTACCACCACTCCCCAGGAGTGGTTCCGCTGCAGGGGCAGCCAAGCGGGCAGTGAGGCAGGCACAGAGAGACTGCCTTACTGGAGGAGGGGATGAGCTTTAGCTAGTCTGGCCTCCAGGGCCTGTTGCTTCTTACCGCCGGTGCCGCCTGTGCCTTGTGCACGCATGCAGTGTGACCAGTCCAGAGGTGCTGCTATCACACGCACAAGACACGCAAAAAACCCCGCAGCTAGCTTAAGTGCATTATGCCATGAAAAAAGACATATAACCAGTTCAGTTGTGCCCCCATAATCCTTCTTCCAAGCACTGAAAGACTGAGTTCAGGGAAAGGGAGCAGAGATGAGGGCATGCACACATGGAAAGGGGACAGATTCATGACACAGATCTATGATCTGGACCTGCCTTTCGTTAAACGTATCCCGTACGCTTGTCTGCCCACGTCTACGCAACCCTTGGAGTTTGCACTAATGTTGAAAGTGGCCCCTGGAAGGTAAAAGGTAGCGGACACCTCCACTTCCTGCCCCTGTCATAGAACCTGCTAGGCGGGTTCTATGGAGGATGAGAGTGACCCAGTTTCCCTTTCCTGCTGCTATTTTTTTTTTAGTTGTCTCTCAAGCTGCATTCCGATGAACAGTTAATTGAGCCTCACTTCAGTTTTACTATTAAGCATTCACACGAACAGAGTGATAAATTGACATTATTCAGGAACTGAAAGAGATTGCATCTATGAACTCCTGAAAAATCAGGAGTACCTACTCCCCTTCCAGTTGTATTTCAGAGTAACAGTTCGTGTGAATACTTACCAGGGCGAGGGTGGCAACCACAGTTCAGAAACCATGGGTATTTTCAGACGTTACGAGATCACAGTCAACCACAGTGAACCACGGTCAATCCCGCGGCGGGGCCAAAGCTCCATGAACATCTGTTTCGGGGGCGCCAGATGTTCACCACAGTCAATCCCCACCAGGGGTCAAAAATAACCACGCTTCCGGAGCTCCGGCCCGGACCATCTCCAAAAGCGTGGTCAAAGCGATTCCCAATGGGAAACAAAAAAAAAGTAACGACTGAACGGCAACCACCGGCTGGAATCAAGCAACATGATTCCCAGCCGGGGACAAAGCACGCAGCATCGCTGCCAGGCATCGAGCAACAACACAGGCCGGGGAGGGAGATTTAAAGGGCACACAGCAGCAGCCGGGACGAGCCGCCCCGGCGCCTTCCGGGTGCTTTGACCGCGGCCCGGGATCGGCGTAACGTCTGTTGCGCTGCCCCGGTCCGTGATCTGCCGGTCCGATTCCCTGCCGTGGTCCCGCTCCTGTCACGTCTGTTTGGGGCCTCTCTTGCCCACGCGGGGTGGTTAGCCGGTTCGCCACCACTGGCAATCCACTGTGGTGACTCGGGGCCGCGTAACGTCTGAAATCACCCCATGATGTCTCAACTAGCGTGGAGACTGCCACAGCATTAATTTGGTTTACATGGTTCATCTGAGCACCAGCGAAGTGGAGTAGTTTGGTTTGATTTAATCAAGAGTGCAAACTGAAGTAACTACTTTGATTTACTAGCATTCAGATGAACAGTCTAAACTGACTCATTTGATTAAGGGTGTTTTTAGACAAGCGCTTCCCCACCCATCTCCCACCCATCATGCATGTGGCAGGGCTGTATTGGTGCCCTATGCAGCTCTGCCACATGCATGATGGGTAGGTGATTGGTGGGTAATAGCTGGGGAGGTGCTTGTCTAAAAGCATCCTAAATCAAAGTAAATACTTTGGTTTATCGTGTTAATCTGAATGCTCTCATAGTGGAGAAGTTAACTGTAATTTAATTAAATCAAAGTACTTATTTTGATTTATGCTGTTTGAAAGTGGCCCTAATATTTAGTCTCAGTACAATCTGTAGTTGTTTCCTTCCCATCTCTGGTTAGTGCCCATGGGCCCTCTGGCGAAGATTGTAGCTGGCTGATATATTTATGGATCAGGGTTGTATTCATGATTTCAAGCCCCCACCATGGAGAGGCTGTCATAAATCCTCATGCTGCCCCTGAGAACCGAGGACCTTTAGCCTGCTAATTGAGCTGAAAGATGCATAAGCTCATTAGCCAGACGGCTTCCCTATTGATTTTGCCTCTGTGGTGGCTCTAGAATATACACTGTTCTTTCCAAAAGCAATTTTGTCATTTCCGCCCCTCCCCCATCACTGCTAAATTTCCTTGTGTTCTGCCTTATGCAGTTGGTAGCATAGGGAATAACTTGCTGAAATGCCCACGTTGGCACCCAATCCTGGCTCTTCTCTTTGCAGATCTGCCATCACAAACAATACAAACATGCACATCTGGAGGGTGGCCATTTTGAAGAGGCTGGTAGAGGAGTATTGGCGTTATCGTGCCTGTCAGCCCCTATTGTTGATTACTTAATAAACTGTTTCTGAGGGCCACTGTGTGGATGTGATGATTAGAACTGGGCTGTTTTATTTGTCTGAGGAAATCGCTTTAGATTTTCTTTAGAACCACTGCTCTCTTCTCATGTTTTTCATGTGGCTACTTTAAAAAGAAGAAATAATAATCTCTCTGAAAAATAAAATCCAGTTTAGATTCTCCAGAATGAAACCTATTAAAGTGGTAACGGAAGGAGTAGGGAGAATGAAGTAAAGTGGGAGGAGAGAGAAGGAATGCAACCCTTTTACTGCCAGCTCCTGCAGCAGAATGATCAGACTAGATCAAGGCTGGGCAAAGTTCCGAGCCCCAAGAGCTTTGTACGGCAGAGAGCCACAAGCATGGACATGAACACGGACCTCTCCTGCTTTGTGATTGGCTGGTAGGCTGCTGAGATTCTGAGGACCAGCTGCAATTTAGCTGCTGAGACTTGGATGCGATAATAAAGCAAGACACAGGACCATTAAGGGAGCACTGGACCCAAGGCCATCCTTGGCTAAGAACCACACTTGAATGGCTCGAAAGCCGCATACAGCTGCCAAGCCACAGATTGCCCATCCCAGAACTAGATCATGCAGATCTAGCATGTGATGTTAACAGTGCATCCAAGTCTTCAAAGTTCTCCGTTGTTCTCTAACTGGGTACAGAGTTAGGCCAGGACTGATTGCTCTGGAAAATCTCAGCCATTAGGACATTAGGAACATTCTGATGTTTAGAGGTATATTTTTTGGTGGTTTCTGACATTTGTTAATATGCACCCTTCGGTGCCATGGGAAAGTCCGGGACTCAAATGACGCAAAGCTTCTGTCTCGTGAGAAGGGCAGAAGTGTGAATCTTTGCTGACAAGCATGCACATCCGGCAAAGTAAGATTTCATTACCCTGCTGGATGCACATGTTTGCTGGCAAAGATCCGCACTTCTGCCCTTCTCACGAGACGGAAGCTGTGCGTCATTTGAGTCCCAGATTTCCCCGCAGTGCCGAAGGGTGCGTATTAACCAATGTCAGAATGTGCCAGTCGCGTGTGCCGGGTCTGTGGACAACAGCACTTAATTAAACCCAACCAGAAGAGATTATTGCATGCAAGGAAAATGGTCTTTTTGGTGTTTGGGTAATACAGCGATGGACATGCTATAAACATTGGCACTAGTAGGTACAAATATCTAGTAAGTTCCTGGGGGGTGTAGGGGACAACTTTCTATTCCAGAAAGCAGAGGGGCAGTTACAGGGGGAGGGGCGATCAGCTATTCTAGATTTGATCTTGATTAATATGGAAGAATTAGGTGACTATGCTAAGGTGGTGGGTAACTTGGGTGAAAATTACCATGAAACAGTGGACAAGGGAAGTAACTGTACCCCTCTGCTCGACTCTGGTCAGGCATCAATTAGAGCGCTGTGTCCAGTTTTGGGCGCCGCACTTTAACGAGGATAGTGACAAACTGGAGAAGTTTTGGAGAAGGCCAATAAGAATGAGGAAGGAGATGGAGAGATAAAGAGCTATAAGGAAAGACTAAAAGAACTGGGAATGTTTACCCTTGGGAAAAGGAGATTAAGGAGGAACATGATCACAGGTTCAAATATGTAAAAGGCCACCATAAGCAGTTGTTCTCTTTGGTAACTGAGGGTAGGAGTAGAGGTAATGGGTTCAAAATTAAAGGAGAAGAAATGTAGGCTAAACATTACAAAGAGTTTTCTAACTCCCAGGACAGTTAGGCAACGAAATAACTTGCCAAAGGTGTGGAGACCCGGTCACTGGAGGCCTTTAAAAATAGGTTGGACAGATCTCTCTGAGAGATGGTGTAGGTCATGTGGGTCCTGCTTCATGGCAGGGTGTTGGGTTAGATAACTCTTGGCTCCATGATGCTGTGAAATACCAAACCAAGGATGATTTTTACATTTATATAATTTCCATCCCTTCTGCTTGCCTTTATGAGTATAGCTTTACGGGTGGAATGTGCATCTTATGATCTTGATTTTTAAGGTATCCCTTCTTGGCAACAAACTGAAGAGAGGCTCTTTAATTTGTTTTGTTGGGGAAACAAATCCCTGTATTTTTCACTGTATATGAGATGTCGAATAGGAACCAACAATATTTGAATCAACTGGGCTCCCTAGAAACCTTGTTTGCTCTGGAGCTAACGCTCCCATAGTCAGTGGTATTTGTGGTACAGCGCAGGGCGTAAGTAGCCTTTGCTGACAGCTGGCAGAGAGAGACACATTTTTACTTGCCAAATGCAAAGCTGGCCAAACCCATTCCCGGTGGAACTCCAATGGGTTCACTGGAGCTAATTAGGGAATTAATTTCTCCCCAGCATCCTGGTAGATCTTTTATCTTCTGGATCTACCAGATATAAATGATGACTCATGGTTGTGGCAGAGGCAGACAGTTTGTGTAAAGCTCCAATCCCGGCTTGCCAGCACCCCAAGATAGAATATATTTCGGAATGTTCCTAGCCTCAGGATGTTACCGTGCCTGACCCCCCCCCAACAGCGGTACGGCTGCCTAAGGCAGGGCTACGTGTGTGGCAGGGATGTGAGCGGCAGGCACTGTCGCCTGTCGTGCGTGGCCATGTCATGGCTGGGGCTGGAATCTCCGTCGGGTCGGGGAAAGGAGGTGGGGCAGGGCTGGGTGCTGGCTTGTGTGGCCGGTGCCGCATCCCACCTTGGCTGTGGCGAGAGCGGCTCCTCTTCCTCGTAAGGGGGGGGGATTGTGCCCCCCGCTCTCCACGCTGGCCCTGCAGTGTGGTGGTGACGATTGCCCATACGTGGGCTGTATGGGGATCGGACCCTCGCTGCTCGTGTGGCCTCGCCCATTTTGTCAACCTCTCCAGTGCGTCAGAGTTAGCTCTGCTGTGCTTTTAGTAGGGTGACGTGTGTGGTGGGGGTGTTTGTTTATTGTTTACATCGCACCAGCAATGTGCTTGGTACTGAACAGCTGGGAGAAGAGACAGGCCCCTGCCCCAAGGGGCTTACAATCTAGAATGAACAAAGGGGTGGGCAGAAAAGGAAAGGGAACGCAGGGGAGAGATGGGCCCTGTTCTGTTGAACAGAGGTAAACCAAAGTAACTACTTTGATTTTAATTAAATCGAAGTAACCTCTCCACTTCAGTAGCGTTCAGACAGAAGTCGTGCTGCATCACTTTCCACTCCCGGTGGAGACTGATCCACGGTCACCACCCTCACGCTGATGAGTGATCACACCAATGATTACTTTGAAATACAAACCATCCAAAGGGGAGTAAATAAGAGATGGAAGCAAAGTAGTTCAAACGGTCTTTCGTTGGACCAACTTCTGTCGGTGAGAGTGTGCAAGCTTTTGGGCCACGCAGCCCCCTTCCTCCGGCGTGTAGCATAGCCAATCCTTTATATAAACTGAGAAAATGCAGGACAGGTAAATCTGAGGAGGCGTGGCAGTGACTTGGTGGGGGGGGGGTTCAGCATATTTAGAGCTGTGTGTGGTGCTCAAAGGGCTGTAGACGGTAAGTCCTGGTGGAACAATATTCTGTTTTCTTGTATCATGAATAACAAATACTTCTCTCCTTACTACTGAATAACATCAGTTTAGCACTCTGGTTATGTGAATGCTTCAGGAGAAAAACAGAAGTAAGGCATGGCTACATCGAAATAACTAAATCACAGACCATGGAAAGGCAATCCTGAAAGCTAACGTACTTGTAAATGTATCATCTCTGGGGGTTCTTCTATGGATGACCTAGCTCATGCTATGTCCCTGCCTTTCCCCCTCACCCTCATTGTCCCCCTTTGGCAAGGTTGCATATGCTCTGAGAACAGTATCCGAGGCTACAAGGAGAAAGGAAGGGAGGTAGGGAAATAAGATTATAGGTTATTATCCTCTGTGCTCTCACAACCACTCCATGGTCTGTCACAGTCTAGCCCACAGGGGATTTTTCACTTTCCACATCTGAACTTGAAGATTTTTCTGTGTTGAATGAACCCGGGTTATGGTCAATCACAGAGAAGTGGGTTTTGAGATCAACAGATGAGCTAGTACAAAATTTGCACTCCACGCTTCCCCAAAACCTGGATGTTTGGGCCTGGCTGCCTCTGATTGATACATCCCAGATGGGCTGTGGGAAGTTCTTTTTGGTGCTGTTGTGGCAGAGATCATCAAAATGCTCTTATGTGCTGGAAACCTGGCCTCTTGACCAAAGACAGTGGGAGGCGAGATTAACACTTCAACAACAGATGTTACCCTGCCTCTAAATGCTTGCTGGGCAGCTTGGCTAGAGGAGCACCACTCTGCCAGCATACGTAGGGAACCAGTCGGAGATGGAGCATATTTGGAAGACAGGGGGACTCTTCCCGTGAACTTCCCAGTACTGGTATTGGGTACTGGATCACTCTAGTATGACTTGTAGCATACTTCTCTGCAGTGGCTGACAGTGGCCGCTGTTAGAGTCAGGATGCTGGGCTGGATGGACAATTGGCCTGACCCAGTAAGGCCCTTTAAGTTCTTGTGCTGCTTGCTGTTTGCTCAACTCCAGAGACAGACAAAGTACAGTGAGATACCCAGTGTAGCCTAGTGAATAAGGTGATTGACTTGGACCTTGGGAGATCAGGGTTTGCTTCAGGCACGAACTTGTTGGGTGAGTCACTATCTCTCTAGATTTGCCTAAGCCTCTTTTTTTTTTTTTGCTTAAATAGAAGCCCTTTAAAGCCATAAGTCATTGTTTGCTGTGGTAACTGTTCTTTTCACCATACTTTAAATGCGTCTTTTGCTGTGTTGTATAGCACACCCGCCCTTCTCTTTTAGCCCCTTTCCCCCATGCCCACGCAGATCTGCTGCATGGACATGGGTGGGGGGTGCCCGTGTGACCACCGCAATGTGTGTGCGTGTGTGCATGCTCCTGCGCTCCACCCACCTCCACCCATTGCCCACGCCTGGAGCCATTGGCCAAAATGGCGATGGCTCTGTGCGTGGAGATGGGTGTGCGCCCATGTAATGGCGGCCCCCACCACCACACGTGCACCGCGGCGTCCACCCATCTCCCCCACCCTCCCGCACCACAACCCATTTGAAAAGGGCCTTAGTAGGGTCAATTCATACTGAAGCATGTGGCCAACCAACAGCCTAGTCCAGAAGATGCATTACATGCCCCTAGTACAGGGGCAGTTAAGAGGTCAATCACAACCCACTGGAGGCTCACAAGCTAGTCTTCAGTAGATCATGGTCTGGGGAGTGGGACTTGCCCCTTAGAGATCACCTCTGGGGAGGAGAGTGGAATCATCACCTCAGGATCCTCTCCAGGAAGGAGATGGGCTAAGAGAGCTCCTTCGGTGTAGTAGGGAAGGTGCTCTCTGAAGAAGAGCACTCCTCTCCACTCCTGAGACCAGTTGCTGAGGTATCATGAAGTTCAGAGCCAGCAGGAGGGGTCCTGGTAGCTCACGTGAGACGATACCTGGGTCAAGTCTGGCCACCTGTGTCCTAATATATGAGGAAAACATTCGTTGTCTGGGACTGTGCAGTGTGCAGGGTAAATTCTGTAGATTTTTTTTTTTTTGCACTTGGAACCAATAAGAATTAAATTATAAATAAAGAACGTAAATCGTGACCCCATTGAAGTGGGTAGGAGATTCTTCAATAAGCCAGAATTGCATCCTAAGACAAATTTACCTTGTTGTTTGTTTCCTAGCTCCCCTGTTGCCCCCATTTTCTCTCTGGTGGTTTGTATTATGTGGAGAGAAGGAAAAACACTTCAGTTTAGTTTCTTCTGGACTTTGATTTACTGGTTGTCAGGCAGATTTGATAAGGCACCGTTAAGTGTAAGTCGGACAACTTAACCATTACACTAGAACATTGCTCTGTGTGTGGCTTTTGTTCTGTCAGGTGTGATTAAATTAAATGAGTTCTTTTTAGAATATCAGAATAAATTGTGTGGTGATAACAGAGAAAATTTCAGAAACACATGTACATCATTTTAAAATTCCAGGACAGGTTATTGTAATACTTCAGCTTGGGAAAGAAACACTCCTGGTTCATTTAGTTAAAAATGTGGAAGAAAATAATAAATTTGTTGCCCCCTTAAATTCACGATGGGGGGATTTTACTGGTTATGAGGGTGCCGTACTGCTGTTTCCCCAATGGGTAGCTGATTAGTGGGGGATCATTAGCACCTCCTCCCCCCACCTGCAGTGCAAATCCTAGCTTAAAGGGGGTAGATGTGGAAGAGCAGGAGAGAGGCGATGGGGTCATGGGAGGCAGCATTTTAACATTTCGACGAGGGCACTAAAATGTGTAGAGACATCTCTGCATGGAAATAATTAGTTCCCTGTGTATTTTTATTAATTATTATTATTATAATAAAAGGTTGTTTCTGCCCTCTGATGTTCCAGGACCTTCTCTGGTTTAATGTTGATGATGCTCACTGGGTGACAGTAAGCACATTCTCCATGTGCAGTGCAACTGGTTTGGCAAACGGAAGATATTTTTGCTGTTAGAAACGCCTAAATTCTCTGCTTGCGTCTTTTCAGCTTCTCCACTCTAGAAGACATGCCCATTTTTTCAGCTGCAAGGCTGCTGGCAAAAATGCCCAGCGTTTAAGTGTTTTCCATGCCAGGTAACCTGTACATGTCATGGTGCTGACAATTCGAGCACTCTCTTAGGTCTTATGCTCTTGGGCATAGCTGCCCCGATACCAGAAAATAGGTATGAAACTTCTTAGCGTTTCAGTTTGGTTTTGTTTTCTATGGCAGGACAGGAGAAACCTTTTCCTGAGCAGCTGTGGTTAGATGCTGTGTGAGATCTGCCCCGCGCTGCTCTGTGAGCAGGAGGGTGGCGGGATAAAAGAAAACTGAAATAAATAAAAACTAAGCTGGGGATTCTGAAGTTGAGATTTGCTTCTACAAGCAAAGCATTGGAGGGAAGTCAGGCTGAAAAAAGGGAGCTTTTTTAAAGCTGCGACTCTCTATCCTCCCGTTCCCTTATTAGCGCTGCTATCAAAACCTGAACTTGCTCTTCAGCGCTTTGTATCGCTTCACTCAAATGCACAATCCCCCTCCTTTGCTTTAGGAGGAGGTTAATTTTAGAACGGTCTTGAACAGAAGGAAGTTGGGTGAGTCCTGCGACTTAAGGAAAAGAGACACATTTTGTTCCCAATTAGACACTTTCTGTGATGAGCAGCTGTTTTTGGTTCTGATTCCCCAAAACATTGCACAGGCAGGCACAAACCCTGCAAGTGCTTCGAAGATCACCTCTCTAAGCAGCTCACACCAGTAGAAGGCTTAGCTGGTACAACAGTCCCCTTGATTCCTGTGTGTCTGTACCAGTGGTTCTCAAACTGAGGGGGGGGCAAGGTAGTTCTGGAGGTGGGGGGCAAGAAGGAACACATCTGACAAACATCTGGATTCGCTCTGACAGAGCTAGGGAGAGTTTCCAAAATGATGGGGGAGCAAGGGCGTGGGGAAAGTAGAAAGGGGAACAATGGGAAAATGGGAGAGAGGGAGCAAGGAAGGGCTTAATTTGTGGGGGAGGTTGCCAGGGTTCTGCTCCAGAAGTTTAATTCAAGGGAGGACGGAGCCCTCAAGAAATACTCCCAATAGGAGCTTATACGCTGAAATGTGAAAGACCGATATTGTCCATTTCAGGATTGGAAACAAAAGCCAGAAAAACCTGGATTTGGCTTTCTTGCGCCGTCCCTTGCACTAGTCCTCCTATAGTGCACGGTGCATCGTATATATTCAGCATTGGAGAAGCAGGGTGGTCCAGTGGTTGGGTTGCTTGTCCGAGACTAGGGTTCAGTTTCCTGCTCTGACAGGTTCTGGGACAGGGCGGGGAGGCGGGGCTTCTGGGACAGGCTTGAGCCCAGTAATTTATTTTTAAACAATTAAGCACTAGAGCAAGGTGTATGAATGTGTGTGTGGCAAGGGGAGGGGCCTCAGCTACCACAGGCAAGAGGTAGGGGGAAGCAGTTTCAAAAGACTGAGGACCACTCATCAATACTGCTCTTCAGCAGAGAACATGGTCTCTCTCTTCATTTAAACTTCCATTTTGAAGGGACGACTCATTTCAAGCTACATCAGGATTTGATGCTTGCCCTCCATGATGCCAAACTAATGATTTTCTCCCCCCTCTTAAGAAGTATAAGGAATGACAAAATCTTCTGTCACATTAAGCAGAGCCTCCAATTTAGCTAATTCTACACATTCTATGGCACAAATTCAAATTTCTGGCCCCCTTTGGGGTCATGGGAGCTAATTCATTATTCAGTCATTTCTTTGGTTTTGATGTTGTGAAAAGCAACAAGTACTTGTGCTTTGCCTGTGGAGACCACTTGTGTTGATTGGCTTAGATCAGAATGAAACAATAAAAGAAAACTCTGCGATTTCAAAGGTCACCAAAGTAGCAGAAGTAACTGAAATTGAAGAAGTTATTTGAAGTATACGCAGGGCACAAATCTGAATTTTAGTAAGCGCATAAGAAGTGCCCTGCTGAGTCAGACTGATAGTCCATCCAGCCTAGCATCCTGTCTCCAATAGTGGCTGTTTTGGTCACGCTGGAGAAGCGCACAGCAGGCACTCAGAAGTGATCCATTTCCTGCAATTCACTCCTAACTCCCAACAGTCAGAGACCACGTTGACTAATAGCCTCCTATGGAACTATCCTCTAAGAACATGTTTTTGAGATCACTTACATTATTGACCTTCACAATGTCCTTTAGCAACAAGTTCTATAAGTTAATTGTACACTGAGTGGGGGAAAAAAAACACTTTTATTTGGTTTAATTCTGCTGCCAGCTAATTTCATAGTATGCCCTAGTTTTAGGTCTTTTAGTGAAGGCAATTAACAACTCTCTGTTTGCTTGTTCCACACCACCCACAATTTTGTAAATTTCTATCCTATCCATTGGCAGCTGATGGACTTTAAGGTTGGTGGGGCAGAGGAGGCTTCCCCCAGGGTGTTTGGGGCACTGCTCCCCTAGCGCCGTGGGGGACCCCCCACCGCTCCAAGTCTAGTTGTTTTTTTTAAAAAAACACAGTGCGCTGCCGCTTCTGACAGCAGCAGCAGCTGCTGCTGTCAGTGATCTCCCTTCTGGGACCCACTCTCAGAGCCGCTCTGAAAGTGGGTCCCGGAAGGGACAAAAAGACAGCTGCTCAGCCACCCAAACCGCGTTTTCTATTGAAAACGCGATTTGGGTGGCTGAGCCCCTCAGTCCACAGCACGCATAGGACGTGCTGTGGAGGGAGGGGCTAGCCTTTTCCATTGCCCCTAATGGGTGCAATGGAACCTCTCGCCTGGACACTTGATGCAAACGCCCAGGTGAGAAGCTTTGGGCCAGGCGACTGAGGCAGGGACCAGCACGCATGCGCGCTGCTCCCTGCCTCAGCCACACATGCTCAGGGACAAGGCTGACGGCGCGCGGTTGTGCTCTCCCTCTCAAACAGCGTGCCGCCAGCCTCAGCCGCTTCCCTGCCGCTGCCGCTCTTCCCCCACCCCCCAATCTGCTGCTCAGAGCGGCCGGCAGGGGGGAGCGGCAAGGCAGGGAACTTCTTTTTGGGTTGTCTTTAGCTTTTAAATTGCCCGCGCATCCTGACTCCGGAGGAGCAGGACACGCGGGCAATTTAAAACAAGGTAAAGTCTCCCACCCCACCTCTGCCTGAGCAGCCAGGTAACTGATCCCACCCCCTGAGGGTCCCCCCACCCTGCTCCCACCCCCCGAGGGTCCCTCCACCCTGCCCCCTGTAACTGTGAGTCTGGCGATCTTAGCTGTGTTCACAATGCTGGAAATGTGGTGATTTTTAAATCCTGAGATGTAACTGTGAGTCTGGTGATTCATGGGCCTTGAAATCCCCCCCCAACACACACACACACACGCACGCAAGAATACTGCTTCAGAAGGAACTTCTGAAGCAGGCATTGGGGTCCCTCCAACATACATGCAGCAAGTCCCTTCTTTCTGAAGCAGTATTCTTAACCTCTGCTGCTTGTGTGTGTGTGCATGTGTGTGTGTCTTTGCTAAAACTGCTTGTAAGTGAGGTTTAAGGTTGTCTGCCTGCTTTTAAACCTGGCAGAGGAGGTGATTATAACCTGCCTAAACTAACTGAAATTGCTTGATTAAGTAATGTAATGTCCATCCAACATTAACCCTTGGAACTCCTTGCTGCTGGGTTATGCCGCCCACTGTTGCCCTGGCTCTGCCCACCGTTGCCGGCCACCTTACTGCCCCACCAACCTCAAAATCCACCAGCCGCCCCTGTGGTGGGGCGTGGGACAGGGCCACCCATGGGGCAGGGGCACCATTAAAATTTCACGCTTTACTATGTAGAGGAAGTAGGGTTTGCCATGTTGGTCCCAAATATAAGCAATAGAGACAAATTTAGCCCTTTTCAAATGGGGGGAGGGGGGTGTGCCACATGTGCAGCCCGTCACACGGATGCACACTTATCTCCACCCACCTTTACTGATCGCATTGGCCGCTGCACCCGCCCGTCTCTCTGCGGGCGGGTGGCTGGGAGAGCGTGGGGGGGTGGGGACATGTGGCCGCACGTCGTGCCAAGCAGCCGTGTCCCCTCCCTGCACAGCCCCATCCCCTCCCTGATCCCCTTCAAAGATCAGGCCAGCACGTCTAAAGGATGGCCAGCCTGATCACATACCGGGATCCGAGATCGGACAGATCTCGGTTCAGCGTGGCGGGCCTTTGGGCCCGGCACGTCTGAAATTACCCTCTGTCTCTATTGCCTACACTTTACTATGGAATACACAGTGAATTTGGTAAAAAAACCCTCACAATGAGTCCCTATGTAAAAATTATACAATGGGTGTTAACAAACATGATCCACTGAGGCCCACTTTGGTTCGCAGCCCACCAGCGCATTTGTTGGTGTGCTGCCAGATGTTGGTCTCGGATTTCTCCCGGGCATGTCAGTGGTGATCCCAGACTCTGATCCCGGAGACCTCCAGGGTCATAGATGCATTATCTGGATCCTCCTCTTCCTGAGTGTACTGTGAAACACCCCTGTCTGCAATTTCTGCGTGGCCCTCAGAGCATGTACTAATTTTCAAAGTGTCTCCTGGGAGAGAAAATGTTCCCCACCTTTCCTGATACAGCACTTCCAATATCCTTCCTATAAGCTCCTGACCACAGAACAAGAGGGGGGAGGGGGGACGGAAAAATCCTTGGCATCCCAAGACTCCCAGTAACATCATATCAGTTGAAGAACGGGGGTCAAAATTAAAAGGGGCTAACTGTTTTTCCCATTTCAGAAACATTATATAACCACACAATGCTGTGTTCAAAGCAAGTATTTTTGAAATTTTCACGTTGCAATAGGAAGATTGACTATAACTAGTCAGCAAATAAATCCTTTGGAAAAGCTTTTACATTTTATTTGTATCTTCCCCCCCCCCCCCGTATGAATCCACCAGAATATCCCAACCGATTTAAACATTCAAAGCTTAACAAAAAAGCTTCCCAAGCATTAGATCACTCTAACAGAGGGGACAAAATTCAAAGAGGCTATCACAAGAAAGAGTACCACCTCTATTTTCTTCTTTCAGAAACATCATAGAACTATACAAGGCTGTGTGAAAACACTGCTGCAAAAATATTAACTCTAAAAGAAGTCTGCAAGTAAAGCTGTTGGAAAAACTTACAAATTCTGTTTGTTTTTTCCCCCTGGTGTACTCAGTCCATGCGCAAAATATTTAAGCCGAAAAAAGAGCTATATAAAAAATGTCCAAAAATATATATCCAAAGATATGTATTTAATAATCCAAAAACATACATCCAATATATATATATAATTGTCAACACACACAGTATCCAAACCAAATATAAAAAATAATATCCAAAAATAAATATCCAATATATTTTAACAAAATCAAAATAAAAACTTAAAAAATAAAAGTACTTTGCTAAAGAAGGGCAGACTATTAAAAGGAGTTGTATTGTAGCAAAGAACAAAAAAATATCAGGGGAAAAATAAAATTAATTTTTTTAAGCAAAATAGAGAAATCCAATCCACTTCCTGCTACAGCAGCCTCCAAACTGGCCCGGACCAGTTCCAGGCTGCTGTTCCATCTTATACATCCTCCTCCCCCTTCCTGTTCCTGAAGTTAGGAGGGAACTCCTCTAGGCTCTGATTGGGTTTAGGTCCAAAAGCATCGGCACCCAAAAACCATTCTGATTGGCCAGTGTGAGCTCCCGAGGTCCTTCCTCCTGCCCCTCCCATGCCCTAACCTGGACATGTCCATTATAATGGACATGCCCATTTGTGCTCTCAACCCCCTCTCCCCTCCCCTCACTGAAAAGGGAAGGGCCCGAGAAAGCATCTTTATGCCAGTCCTGTTCTTGCTCCAGCTGCCACCATATTGGGAACAACTGAGCATGTGCAAGTGTGGCAGCCATATTGGGCATTTCTGCACATGCTCGGTTCCCAATATGGCAGTGGCATCAGCAGCACTGGTGAGAATAGGGATGGGGGCAACAGAATGGGGGTACAGCCTTAGGGCATTTAGAGGGGTGATCTCCCAGTGCTGCCCCCCCCCCCAACAGCGACTGCCTCTGATCGTGTCCCCTCTGTTTTCAAGCTGCAGAGTTGTAACCTATCGAGCATCTCCTCGAACCATTTTGGAAGCCATCTCTCTCTCTCTAGTTTTAAGTTATCAAGAAACTCACTTCAGGGCCAATATGAGAGGATTTGGTGCATGTGCAAAGCTTTGTTAGCCAAAACAAATATTAAAAAATAGCATGTAGCTTTATTTCCTGCACTCAATATTAGACTGCCAAGAGCATTTTTTTAAAAAAAATTCCTATGTTACATTCAAGATTTAAGGATAGACGGTGCTGAGTTCAGTACAAGATGGAAACAGGTAATGGGTGGGGGGGAATTTAGAATGTAACTGCACCATACACCTTCCTAGACTGTATATTTTCTAAAGCAGAGAACATCTTAATCTCTGAGAGCAATGCTGGAACTTAACAAATAAAGAACAGCAAATGCACTTGCATACAGAAGGGATTTAGTCTTGGATTTCATTTGTAGTATTAATGCTGGCTGGATGTAAATATTTGGAAGTGCCACTTGACATAGGAACTCAACCCAAGGTGTGTAGCATCAGCCTGAGTAAAAGGACAGACCCTTAGGTTCCAGATATGCTGTTGCTACATTCATTATTATTCTTATTATTATTGTGGAATCGCCAGTTTTGGAACTGCTGCTTCTACGTTGATTTATGGGTAATATTCTCTACATCAACCTACACCAGGTATGGGTAACCTCAGACCCAGGTCCCAAATGTATGGTTTACAGCTGGTTTTTATTTGGCCCTTTCCAGTTCCTGGATTTGGTCGCTGGATGCAGTTCCTACGCACCCCCAGCACTGAAAGACTGAGTTCAGCATAAGGGCATATGCACAAGGATAGGGGACAGATCCATGATCTGGAGCCTTCTCTTCCTGAGCACACCCCTGTGGGGTCCTCAACTTCTATGCAGCCTTCAAAGCATGGAAGGAAAATGTTCCCCACCTGTGGCCTACCCTGTGAGGTTCTCTGAGGTCTATTCCATGTGTAGAACAGTGATGGATTGCCAGTACACAGGCTTGTGTGGCTGAATGGATCTGCCCTGGGACTCGGAGGAGGCTTTTTCTCCATCAGTTTAAATAAAAAATTGAAAGGCCCATGTTAATTTAATATTATTCTGCTTTTCAGAACGTGCAGTTGATCCTTGATTTGGTTTTGCTACGTAACCCAATGAGGAGTTAGAGGGAAAGGTTACTGGTATTATGTTCCGCAAGGCTAGATCCATGCTGCCATCTTTCGTTATTGACATGGCACAGTCTTCGTTTTTGCTCACCTTGGAGAACTTTTCACTATGAGCGTGGGGTGGATTTTGGTGCATGTGTGTATGTTTAAATACCTGAGCCTGACTTCGTTTTGTGAGTGCAACACATGATCGTGCCAGCAGCGGACTAGAGGTGAAATTAAAAGAACGTGCTGTTGCCATCAAACTCTGTTGAGATTGTTCAGCTAATTATTATTATTATTAGACATTTATAAAGTGCCAGTCGTATGACCTGGTGCTGTACAGAACATAGAATTAGACGTGGTCCCTGCCTGTGGCTTACAATCTAAAAGACAAAGACAAAGGGGGGGAGACAGGGAGAGGGGACAGTGGGAGAGACAGGGGAGAAGACAAACAAACATTCAGGTGGATGCGAGGTCTCAGGTGCGTGTGCTTGGCTTGGTTACAAAGAAGTTGGTAGCAGCAGTCAGCAGAGGAGGGCCGACAGTAAGAGTAAGGGGAAAGACTAGCGGGCATTGGGAAAGGCAGCATGGAAAAGGTGGGTCTTGAGGAGGGATTTGAAGGAGCGGAGGGAGGAGGCAAGGCGGA
>QEPC01015598.1:1625133-1704252 GCA_003113815.1 Sphenodon punctatus
TCAGTCTTGGCCATGTTCAGTTTGAGTTGGCGTCGGGACATCCAGGCGGAGATATCAGAGAGGCAGTCGACGAGGCGTGAGCGGATAGAGGAGGAGAGAGGGGGGGTAGAGAGATAGAGTTGGGTGTCATCAGTGTAGAGATGGTATTGGAATCCGTGGGAGGCAATAATTTTGCCAAGGGACAGGGTGTAGATAGAGATTAGATGCCCACCCACTATAATTTGTTGCCAGACTTAATTGCAGGCATAAAATGACCCTTTCTGGAAATAAAGTCTTTGTTTACTGTATCCGTAAACCATTTTCCTGTGGCTTTCATTAAAACAAGAGGAGCTGGCTGTATAACACACAAAGCCAAAGAAATTATAAGTTAAGGATGCAACTCTGAGTTTGATCTTCAAATTATCCCATTGTTCCTAGAACTTTGAGTATCATTACAAATTGGATACAGTTCTGCTATGAAATCTTATTTGATCCCTCTTTGGGTGGCTAAAATAGGTTTCCTTTAATTAAAAAGAAAACTCTTTAATACAGGGCAGCTGTAATAGAAAAGATGTATAAAAGCATAGGTGACTCATGGGGGGCGGCGAGGGCATGTGCATGTCCAGATATTTGGATGTCCTATAAAACCCCTGCCTAGCTCCCCCCACTCCTGTGCTTCCCCGCTATCGACAGTTACCAGTCTCGTATGCATACACAATAAACTAGGGTAGCTTGAGCAGATGAGAATTCACCATGTAGGAATGCCAGGGGATGGGCAAGAAGATCCAAGGAGAATTTGAAATGATATGGAGCTGGGATTTTGGGACGTCTTTATCTGAAACCCCACAGCACCTTCAAAAATAGCCATGACATGCAATCTTTACAGGCTATGTCTCTTACACTCAGGGATTCTTCTGCCTGTGCTTGCAAAAGTATGCGTTGGGCCAAACATGGCAAGCCAGATTCACAAACGCAAATCCTTGGCCACCTGTAATTTGTGATGTTCCCAGACCCATGACAAGTTTCTTTGGGCAGGCTTGCCTCTGTATCTAACAGAAGGCCACTTCATAACTCATACAGCAGCTTTAAAATAAGAGAGAGCTTTATTTAACAACAACAACAAAAGTTAGGTTATAAATCAAAAGTAAATAAACAATTCAGAGTTACAGAAAGTTGCCACAGAAAACAAAGGGTTAAAACAGCAGTCTAAATTCACTTGAATTATTCCTTTCTCAAAATCTCACTCTCAAATCCAGTTCTCTGCAAAGTTCTTTCAGAGTGAACAAACCCTGTTTTGGGTTCTTGGCTTATGCAAGTTGCACAATGTCTTTGATCAGTCCAGTGCTAACTTGATTTTGGTCTGTTTTTTCCAGTTGTGCCCTTTCTCTTCCTTGGGGAGAATTTCTGACCACATCTCCCCCATGAAATTTCTTTGCATATTAACACCTATTGTGTCCTGGGCTGAGTCTCCAAGGGTTGTGGATTTCTTGAATTCTGACTGTCTTTGGGACTGTTTCTGGGACATGTACAGTTATATTTTTAACTTGTAATTTCTAAATTTGATTTGGGTTATTCTAATATTACTATACTCGATGTTTCATGAAGAACTGAAATGGCATCAAATATATATGCATATTGCATGGTTTAGATACACGTATATTGCAACTGCAAGAACATTGCTCTTTACATAATCATAGAAGATTTCTGATATCCATAAGCATGCAGCATTACATAAAAGCCTCTTGCCACAGAGGCCATGTGACACGGATGCAAAAGCAATGCTAAGTCAGGCTGCACAATTAGAGGAAGGTGAAACTGCAGGATGCAGGAAAACCTCCCAAGCACAAATTAATGCTGACTTTTGATGAAGTAACTTGCAATCTGCAACATATGCCACAATGGTGTCAGGAATGAACTGAAGTGTTTTTAGCTTCATAAGTTGCTGTCAGCAAAAACAGATTCACAATCAAGCTTCACCTCTCAAAGATTCTCCAGGATTTTCACTTTCTTGGGGATTTAGAGGGTATAGCAATTAATGGATTGCCAGGAGGCATATGAAAGTCATGCAGCGAGGAATGCACATGCATTCGCCCACTGTAGGAGTATTGAGCCACAGCTTTAGTAACTTGAGTCAAAACATGACAGGATTTTTCTCTTCCCTTGCTGATGTCAGCTGTGAAAGAGCCCAGTTTGGGCTCTTATAGTGGAGGCACTTCCCCTCGCTTTCATCTTCAGATCTTTTCTATCCCAAATGGCAGAATGGGCTTAGCAAGCGCAGCTCCTTTGGTTGACATGTGTGGATTTTGGATAAGGCCTCGTTTGAGACATCCAATTCTACATCATTCCAGATGTGTCATTGTTTGGTCACAGAGGGTGAACCGAGGATAGCGCTGTGAGAGAAATTCTATCAATCTCTCTCCTTGAGTTTGTTGCTGCAGGAAAGGGAATACTTGTGTGAATTTTTAAGCTCTATACACTTGTTTATCCCTCAAATCTCGGCAAATAAAAAGAGTTTGACAATGGTGACCCATTCACTCACGGATGCTGGTTTATTTGCAGCCTGTCTCCTTTGGCAGGGGGATAAGTAAATCCATATTTGGTGTCAATGCTATTTAAATAAAAGCCCTCTTCAGCACTGGATGAAGGCAGCCTTGCCTACTGGGAAATGTAGGCCGATGTCTCCTCCGCCACTGGCATCCCTTTTCCCCTGGTTACATTGAAGGATGTCGGCGAGGATGCCAGGAAAAGCTTGGGGGAGGGGGCGGGGGGGAGAAAGGGTTGGAGTTCTTCCATAGCTATTTTTATTATTTATTTATTTATTTATTTACAAAACCCTTTTTATGCCTTTGAGGCCCAGAGAGACTTAAAAAATATTTTTATCAGGTGAAATCTTCAGCGGGACGCCAGCATGGATTTGTAAGGGGCCGGCATGAAAATGAGGGTGGCATAGAAGTGTGGCGGGGGGGGACAGGGGTGTCTAAGGGATGCACTTGGGAAGAGACTGGTCAAGATGCCATGGATCTGTCCTCTGTCCGTGAGCTCATGTTCTCCCATCTTCTCTTTTAGCCTAACTTCTGTTTTTCAGTGCTTGGGAGAAGGAACTGGATCCAGGGGTCAGATCCAGGAACTGGAGAGGCACCACATAAAAACTAGTTGTGGAGCTGAGATTCCCACCCCTGCCCTTAGCTCTTGCAGAATCAGGCCCACGGGTGGGATTGGGATACAGCATGCGTGTAAGCCCTCTTGGGCAGTGGGCCAGTGGAGGGGAAAGCCAAGGGTTAATGGTAGGAGGGCTAGCCAACTGTTCACTTAGAGAGCGCTGCCAGAGGGGCAGGATGGGAAGCTGCAAGCCAGCTATGAACGCCTCCGCCCGAGGGCTCCTGGGAGAACTGCCAGGGTGGAGGGAAGAGTTGTTGTGGAGTTTGCTTTAAGGGGACGGTCTAATTTGTACCAAGACTGGGCAGGGTTCATCCCCAGCCCCTATTCCAGACCCTAGCGCTGCTGTTGCTGCTTTGCCAGACCCCCCCATCCACAACTGGATGCTGAAGCACAAGTCCCAGTCTCTTCCCTGAAAGGGCTGGGGGCAATCGGCAGGGTCAAGCAGCTGCATTGCAGCAGCCTACACCCTTGGCCTCATTAAACGTATTCTCGTCCTAAGCAAGGGCTGGCAATGTAGGGGGACGTGGCACCATGAGGCTGGCAGGACAGCCCCACCAGTCCCTCTGAGCTGAAACAATGGGTGTTTTTAGACACACATTTCTCCTGCATGTTTGCTGTTACATCCTGAACTTTCTGTGTGTCTAAATCACTCACCCAGATCTTAAACATCAGGATCTTTGAACTTCTGCATAAAACTTCTCCCAGAACTTTTGTGTGTAAAACATTCTCCTGGTAAACTGCTTTGCGTCAGACAGCTGGGGTCGCTTGGTTTCCATGGCAGCCCCTCACGTCTACAGCTGCGGCTACTTTAGGCTGCCTCAGGGCAGTGTGTGTGTGAAGAATGCATCCGGAACTTACTTGTGGACTTGTTAACCCAGAAGATTGAAAGACCAGCACTTTAAGGTGTGTGTAAAAATGCCCATAGATTTGCTGCAAATGCTGTTTCCTTTGGAAAGCGCCGATTTGCCGCCTCCCCCTGCGATGCAGAAACTTACCGGGTTTTTGCCCCGTTGGTTTGTTCCCATTTAGGAACGCTCTTTGGAAGCTATTGCTAGTACTTTTGGTGCATGCCATCACATTAGTGGGAGAGGGTAGCAGGCAGAGGAGACACGGACCAGAGTAGATGTGGCAGGTGCACAATCTCTGCCTCCTTCCTCCCCACCCCTGATTTGGAGAAGAGAACTTGGCAGTAAAAATGACCTGGAGGCAGGAAAGCGACAGCATCAACACCAGGTTTTGCAAGGTACCGAATTGTGATGGGGGTTGTGAAAATTGGCAAAAAATCCCCACCTGCAATCCCCAAAGCAATGGAATTTCAAACAGTGTCCCAAACTTGAAAATACCAAAGATTCTGCCCTGTCCGTAAGGTTCAGGCAGCTTACAAATAAGGATCTCTCTCTGCTTAGTCAAGTCAAAGTCTGTCCTGAGCCAGGGAGCCCATTGGGCTGGCATAATTAAGGCACATCAGTTTCTGTGGCCTACAGTGCACAAAGGAATGATGTGGCCAGCACCACGTCTGACTGTTTTAGGTTTACTCCAACCCAGTGGATCAGGGAGCCATTCACAGTTGGGTGAATTAGAGGTGGCCATCATTGGGTGAAAACAGACATGATGCTAACCACCCTTGGTGGTCATTTATGCATGTTTCAGGACTGCATAGGGCACCAATACAGCCCTGCAACATGCATAAATAACCGCCAAGGGTGGTTAGCGTCATGTCTGTTTTCACCCTTTGTTAGACCAAGCAGGACTTGATCCCGTAACCTTCAAGGATGTAGCTGAATGCCTTAACTACTCAGCCACAATGCCCTGTATACCCAATCTCCAATCCCATCCTCACCCATGCTCATATTCTCCCACCCTCCCCACCCATCACTGAGTAGCTTGGGACTGAGGTTGTTTTTACACGGACGGGATTGGGAGGGGGTGCTGTGGAGGTGGGTGGGTGTCCTTTACCACAGACACACCCACGGAGCCGCCTCCATTTTTCCAGATGACTCAGTGGGTGGAGATGAGTGTGCGTTGGGAGCAAGCACCTCCACCCGCCGCCCGTGGTGTTTGCACAAACCAACACCCATTCCCCCCCCCCCTGCTGTGCCGTTTCGACAGACGCCCCCACACATCTATCACCCGCACTCCCAGCGGGGTCGGGGGGAGGCGTCGGTCTAAAAACGGCCTGAAACAAGGAATTGCTGTGAATGCGGTTACTATTGGAAACCGACCATTTGTCTGCGTTTGCATAATGTGGAAACCTACTGGTTTTTCCTGCTACTTTCATTAGTTCCTGTTTGGGAATTGCCTTCCTGATGAAAGTGACAAAAAGGATGGATGTTAAATTTACAAAAGTGACATAAAATTGATGAAAGTGACAGTAACAGAATTAACATTGAAACAGAGGAATAAAAGGTTGTGAGGGAAGGTCTTCCCAGTCTCTCATCCCAAACGCTACTGAACAGCTGGACGCTGCCCATTGGCAGTACCCTTCAACCAGTAGCCAGCATCCTTTAAGCGTCCTGTCATCTAGGCACAGAAGAAAATGCAGGCATGGTCCAGCTGAAGCTAGTCCGCTCCCTCTCTTTCCCTGAGGCTCTTCTTATGGATTTGACTCTTTTTGTTGTAGTTTCCCCACAGTGCTAATTAATTACTCTCAATGCCTTCCCTTTTATAATGACTCGTATTGATTGATTTCTGCATCAATCAATGCAGGAAAGCAGGAGTAGGACAACTCTGTCTGGTGATGTTAATTGGACCACCTGGACCACGTGTAAACGTTAATTGCCCTTACAAGATGAGCCTTGGCGAGGGCGGCAAAGAGTGCTGCTGTAACACGATCTGGTTGTTTTTCACAAATTCATTTTGGGTGCCTATGCAAGGTCAACGCTCTTGTCTACTGGCAGGCAGGCAGGCGAGCGGCCTTGCTGGTGCAAAGGCAAACAATATTCAGTACAGCTGCAAAAATTCCCCATCGGTGCCAAAAATAAAAAGACTGGAGATTCCAGCAGCATGACTTATACCACAATCTCGACGACCCCCGCGGAATTTATTAGGATTTTCCTAGGGCAGTACATTCAATTCATTTCACTAGAAAAAGCATGGCAGCATACATTAAGGGTTTGGATTTATTTGGGGTGGGGGAGCAGGTGGTTTTTCTATGGGAATAGCAAATTCAATAAGGTGGATGTTTAATTTTTATTTACAGGGGTAATTAGATCCTGAGAACTGTTCTGAAACTTTTCCCAGCCCTCCAGGATTCTTGAGGCAGTAAACATATTTGCAGCTTGGCTGAGAGGCAATAAACAGCCCAAGACATTTCTCACATGTTACTGAATGCCTTTCTATTGCATCATTAGAGCCAGCTCTGCAAGCTGGAAAGTTGCATTAAGTGCGCTTGTGGGAGACATTAACTTCAGTCCCTTGTTGAGAGAGTACCCATTTGTTGGTTCATTGCTGGTTCTAATTTCCCCCCCAATAAAATGTTTCAAAAGCTCAGTCTTCAAAGCCAGGTTGATCACAGTGCACGCTGTTCACACTCCACTGTTCTGGAGCTGACCCACAGCCTGCTGAAATCCATGGATGCCTTTCCCTTGGTGTCACGGAGCCAAAGGATGATGAGAACATAAGTAGTGCCCTACTGGGTCAGACTAATGATCCAGCCCAGTATTCTGTCTCCGACAGTGGCAGCTTTGGTAGCTTCAGGGAAGTTCACAATGCCACTTTGATCACGTTCAGCCCCTTCTCTCTTCTCCCCACAGCGTTTGCAAGCCATTTCCTGCGTTTTCCAGTTTGTGTAGGTGGGACGTTCATGAGCTCCTTGTGATTACATTAGGTTTTGCAAAGGAAAAAAACAACCCATGTCTCAAGTGTTAGTTTATGAAACAATGCAATTCTGTGGGTAACTGCTGTGTTATGGGTGAGAGGATGCTAATGTGGAAACATGAGATTCCTTAACTTGGCCACCTTTATCTGTGTGCTTGATTTTTATATAACGATAGCCATTTTTTGGATAAGATGTTGGAGAAACATGTAAAGAGCTGATTGAGTTCTGTTCCTGGCTCTCTTGCTGATTTAAGGTGTGAGCCGGTTACTTCAGCAAGTAACTTAACCTCTGGGCTTCAGTTTACCCATCTGTAAAAAGAGTTTTAAAATGTACCTGCCTCTCCCAGTGGTAGGAAGATTAATGTCCGTAGCCTGTTTTAAGAACCTGGCAAGAAAACCACTATGGAAATGCACAGCAGTGACTCAGTTGCAGGTACTGGACACCTGCCTTACGGAGAAGCTAAGCAGATAGTGATGCCTGTCAGTGCAGGCGAGGAATCTTGTTGCTTGCTCCAAAACCTGAGAGAGCTATTTGTCAGACGATAGCAAATCTTGATCTCCTCTAAAACTGGGGTGGAAAACCTTTTCCCAGAGGATACATTGAAACTTAGTACAAGCTCGCAGGGCTGCATAGAAATTGGGGTAGAGGGTGCTTAAGGGGTGTAATCAGGTTGGGGAGAGGAAGAGGAGGGGTCACATCATAGATCTATAGCTTGGAGCCATCTACTACTGTGCTCTCTCATCTCCGCTCTCTGCCCTTGAGCTCACTCTTTCAGTGCCTGAGGGTTGGAACTGGATCCAGGGGCCAGATCCAGGGAGTGCTGCGGGCCACATCTGGCCCCAGGGCCCGAGGTTCTCCACCCCTGATCAAAAGCATCAAGAGCCAATTTCTGCCTCCTATTTGTACTGGTGTAATTATGGGCTACTTAAATGACCTTGGGAGAGTATACGATTAGATGGAGCATATTGAAAAAGCAAGATGCCCTCTAGACTTCCTTTTTTAAAAAAAAAAAAAAAAAAAAAAAAAAAAGGGAAGTTAAGCAAGAAAACCACTTGTGCTAAGTTTTAATTCTAAATCTTTGTTTTTGGCAGGGGCGGGGGGAAGTGGGGTAGATGAGATCTACAAGTAAGATTCCACTTGAAAAATACAGGGTTCCATTCTGCAAATGCTTACGTGTCCAAGGAGTTCCTAATTTCATTCATTATTATTATTATTATTATTATTGTTATAGACATTTATATAGCGCCAGCCATGTGCCTGGCGCTGTACAGAACATAGAAATAGACGCGGTTCCTTTATTCATTTATTTTAGTCAGATTTATATGCCGCCTTTCCTGCAGAGGCTCAAGGTGGTTTACAGTAATAAAAACAGTAATAAAGAGTAATTAAAATCAATAATGGGCTTATATGAACCTCCACGGGAAGGGAGTTCCAAAGTTGTGGAGCAGCCACTGAGAAAGCCTCTGTGCTTGCCTGGATCATATAGACCTGGGTCAGTGATGGAACTTGCAAGAGGACACCCGTGACTGATCTTATGAGCTGCGGGGGGACATAAGGAGGAAGGCGGCCCTTTAAATATGTAGAACCCAGGCCTACATCTATATGGTCTTATATTTCTTTCCTATTATCCTCCCCTGTTTTTCATCATGAGATGGCTAGTCTCAGAGTTGGGGAGGAATATGTGCTGACAACAAAAAAATAAAGCTGCCCACATACCTTATTTTAGACCTTTCAATCCCCACCAGCAAAGTCTGGGTTTCTCAGCCCAATTGGATAGAGCATGCTAATATATCAGCTGGCTAGTTAACTGCTGCTTTCTGCTGTACACAGCTACCCATCCTTCTGTTCATCGTGTTATAAAAGAACAGGGAACATCTTGCATGGTGTTACCAGTGTTAAATGCAAAAGAGCCAACCCATGAGAAGCAGCTGATGTAGGGAGAGGTGTCATTGCCGCCATGAAACCACAATTGCCTTCTTTGTGTTTCCATTGAAAACACTTCATTAATCATTTAGAGCGCTGGTCTTTACTTTGGTGCGTTGCCAGATTTCCAGCCATGTGATGGCTAGAATATAAACGCAAAGCTATGTGATAAGTATCTGGACTATGTCACTCAACGATCATTCTTTAAATGGAGAGCTAACATGTAGTAATATCAAGCTTACTCCTAAAGGTGGCCATTGTGAGATCAGAACTTTGGGAGCCCAGCAAGAAGCTGAAGGGTGAGTCAGAGTGTGGTGTTAGGGTTCAAGCCAGAAGGTCAAAAGCCAAGAGTCAACTGGGCCAGGTGAACCAAGTTAAAGGAAAGGCAATCCAGTTATCAGGGTTGAGGAACAAATCAAGGGGTCAAAACCAAGAAATGAGTCTGCAGAGGGCAGGAACAAGGGTGGGAGAAAGGCGTGGGTCAAGGACGAGTATAGGTTGGAGCTGGGAGTAAGGCTGGAATCCAGGTGGGGCTGGAAGACGGGCAGGTTGGTTAGGCTGGAAGCAGGTAGGAGCAGGACTGGAAGGCACAAGCAGGTCCAGGTAGCTTCTGCATTGATCAGACAACCTCTGGTGTCCCTCTGGGGTCTTATATAGCCGGAGAAAGATGGCTTACACTGACAGTGGCAAAAAGAGTGTGTCACGGAGGAACATAGGGTCACACACGTGTGATACTGGCCTACATGTAGACTACAAACCTAGTAAATATGTAAAGCAAAACAAGCAACATGTATGTAATGTTACAACTGAGAACTGTTAAACCCAAATCAGGACTGTGACACGTGACCAAGATCCAGGAAATGGAAAGACAGTTTGTGGATTTGCCCAGACAGAGACATTTAAAATGCTAATGCAGGCAGCCATCGCCTACGTGCAAGAGACAGAGAAAGCTGATAAAGAGAACAAAAGCAATTCTAGAAGCCTCGAGAAGATACAAGGAGTTTCCTCCTGGGGATATAAGGAGTTGTACCCCAGAGGGGACAGGGACTATCAGGAACTCTCTCATCATATTGCAGCCAGGAGGGCTGAGCCGAACCATGAACTGAGAGACAGAACTTTGCTCTCTAGCAACTCTAAGACTGAAGACCCAGTCGCTTACACCAAGGACTGAGAAGAACTTATGGACCTTGGTAGGGTAAGATCCTTATTTAGGAACTCAACCAGTATAGGTTAGGAATGCATTATATTTATTTACCTTTGATTTCTAGTAACCACTCTGTATCAACTATCTTGCTTATGTAATCAATAAACTGACTTATCTTTGGAAGAAGTATCTGTGTCTAACATTGGAACACAAGTGAGCAAGAAGAGTTCTCAAGCTCTTGCAAACCCAGAGAGAAAGAGTCTGTAACGGGAAGGATCGGGCCCTTGGGTGACAAAGGGGTTGTCCCTGTGGCAAACTTGAATCGGCCAGAGAGAAAAACTGATTCAAGTGGCCTGTACGCGAGGGAAACCGAGTCACTCAAACCCGGTAAAGTGGGGGTGCAGACCTCCAAACCATGACAGTGGCACCCAACGAGAAGGATCAAGCTCAGTGTCACAGTCCTGATTTGGGTTTTACAGTTCTCAATGACATGGCTCTACCCAACCAGAGTGCCATGGCTCTACCCAACCAGTTGCTTCAGAGATCCATTGTTGGCCAGTAAAAGTGGAGTAACCACCAAAGTTCTGGGGACAAGGAATTAGGTAGTGGGCCCCTGTCGGGGACCTGGAGGACCTAGTTTGAATCCCTGCTCTGATTTGATGTCCTGACACAGTTGGCTCCCTATGTGCCAAGGCACTCACCCCTGAACTCCGTTCCCGAAGCATCACACCCTACAGCATTTCACCAAAGGTTTTTCTAATTTTCTTGACTGATTTCTCAACTTCAGTGCTGCATCACATTAGCATTTATATTGGAATCTTTTAAGAGAGTTCAAGGTACAGAGACTGGTTGGAAATAACACTAAAATTAGTGACTCACGCTACCTAAAAATACTTCAGGGCACAAATTCCCTTTGAGGCCAAATGAGCAAATTGAAAAATTGGTATTTCTAGACCATGCTGTGTTTTGAGACGACAACATTCCAAAACAAACCAAGTTTTAGAGACATTTTGCTTTTGAGACGATGTAATCTTTCATGTTGTCAAGTAGCCTCAAACTTTGCAGGACAGTTCTCTTCTGTCTAAAGAGCAAGCTGTGGAAACTTTCTGTGTGTCTTGTTTGATTAAATGTGATCTGATGTACCCAAATTAAGAGACGGGATGTGCAGTGTCAAAATCTGACTTTCAGCTGAGAGCTGCCTTAAAACCTTGCTTGTAGAACTGTTACAGTTGATCTTTAATGCATGATGAATGTTAGACTGTTGTGGGCTATTTTTGTTCTCAAGGTGCGTATGACTCTCTATTGCCACAGTATCTAATCACCTTTTTATGTAACTTAGCTAACACATTACAGTTTTCCAGAAGAAATTGAAGTTGCGTCTTCAGGCCCAAATTGTACACACATAATATGCATTTGTGTGTGCAGATAAACATTTAGGTATGTAGGCCTTCAAGTTCATGTATCCACCATGAGCCCCAGGGAATGTCAGGATCCCAGAGGGGATCTCTGCTTGGATGTCCAGGACTGAAGGGGGGGGGGGTGGATCTTAGGAGACTGGAGCAAGGGCATTGTCTAGTGGTGTCCATACTCACAAGGTATCAAGTCCAGAAGGGTAAGCTGGAGGCAAGATCAGAGAGCAGAGCAGGGGTCAATATCCAATAGATCAGTCCGGTGGGGTCAACGGGGGACAGGATGAGGCAAGACGAGGCAATCCTAGAGTCTATCAGGCTGAGTCTCTGCTTGGATGTCCAGGTCTGAAGGGACATCAGGATACTGCTGACCAATTGGGATTCAGGGAGAAGCAGCTACCTGTGGGGAACCGGGTTGTTGGCTGTTCCAGAGCTCCAGTGTTTTGGACTTCTATGGTGACTGTGTAACAGTGGCCCCAACTAGGACCAGGGCCAGCCCCAGAAGAGTTTGTACAGGGGAAGGGTCAAGGACTCAGGGACATCAAGGCAGGCTGGGGACCAGGAGGAGTGGAGAAGCAGACTGGGGCACCGGAGGAAGCAGACAGGCAGGCAGGCAAAGAAGGGCAGAAGGAGCACCCTTCAGGTCAGGGGAAGAAGGAACAGGATCAGTCAGGTGAATGTCTTCGGGAGGCAGCGCAAGACCTTTTTGTTCGGTCGGGCATTCAGTGGGCAGGGGTAGATTGGGGGGAGGGTGATGGGGTGTTTTTAGTCTTGTGGGGTTTTAATTATTTATTTTACATTTGTATTTTATGTGTGTGTTGTGAGTCACCCTGAGCCTTTGGGGATAGGATGGGATATAAATCAGAATACATAAATAAAATCAGCTCCGTTGACCAGAGGGACTCAATTTGCCTTTAGTGGATACCAAGAACTAACAAAGCAATTTGAGCTGGTATGTAGTCAAATTGCAGTTCATAAAATATGTCGAGGAAGAGTTCCTGTCTTAACTTAACTTAAAAGATTTTATTGGTTCAGGAGGTATCTGCTGTTCACAATACATTGAACATAAAAAAGCATATAACTCAAAAACCAACTAAAATCAAAACGGGAAAACGAATCCCGGTATATACAACCACAGAAAGCAATGTCCTACCCAATAGATTAAACAAATTTCATGTTGCTGTATGCTCTCGAGTCACAATTAATAAAAACATTGACACCGCTTTGATTTGGGCTTCATCCGATAGACTTAACAGTTTTTAAATGGCCCAAGGTACCCTCTTCTAGCACCGGTCGGATCCAAAGTTCCCTGTAAACCGCATACCTAGGGCACTCCAAGATAATATGGGGCAAAGTCTCCACCACAGATGGACAGAACATATACGTCCTCCTTGGCTTTGGTATACCCTCCCTCCTTCCTGTAACTTCAGCCGTTTCAAACAAGTTAAAGCGTAGTAGCATAAACAATCTCTGCAGCCTAGGATCCTGAATTTTCTCCAGATAAGATTCTAATTTCACAGAAGTCTTAACTTTGGGGTAATAGACTGAAATTTTGTTTTGTTGTAGAAGTTCCAAATCTTTTGTGTTAGCCCAGCCTTTGATTTTTCTCGTTTAACTCTCGTTTAAAGGGTCTGCTATCAGGTAAACCCTCTTCTCCCTTTGGAAGACCTATAGCACTAGTTAATTGCTTTAAGTTCTTTAGCCATGGGTATTGGGGAAATCCCACGTGTTCTTTTTCTTCTAAATAACAGCCAGTGACCAGATTAGAATTCCCCTTCATTATATTCTTCCAGAAGGAGAAAACCCTAAGGCACAATTGGGAGAAAATCGATAATGTCCCTGTCTCTATCCTAAGCATAGTAAGAGGGGTTGCCTTGGGGGCTCCCAGAATGCTACGGAGGAAAGAGTTCTGTGGGACCACCATCCTACTAGAGTAAGATGCTGCAGTTATTTCTCCTCCATAAAGAAAACTAGAAATGACCTTTATTCTGAAAATATCCAGCATTTGTCCAAGAGGGGCCACTGGGGCCACATGATTTAATTTTAGCAGTCCTCCGGCTATTCGCTGTGCCTTAGCTATCTGTCCATCATTATGTTTTTTCCACAAATTATTAGAGGAAAATAGCACTCCCAGATACGTATAGTGCGAGGTTGGGGATAACTCTTGCCCTCCAATATACCAGCTATATGCAATACGTGATTTGCCGAAGGCCATCACATTCGATTTCTTCATATTAATTAATAACGCATTCTGCTGGCAATAACTATGCAAAGCCACTAGCATCTGTTGCAGCCCTTTTCTTGTCTGCGAGATGAGGACAATATCATCTGCATATAACATTATAGATATTGCCCTCTCTCTTATTCGCGGAGGAGTTGGATTTGCTGCCATAACTGTAGGAACTAAATCGTCTACATATAAATTAAAAAGGAGGGGAGCCAATAGGCATCCCTGCCTTACCCCTTTTTCTAATAAAAATTCCTCAGTAACATCCCCTCTAGGGCTCATCCTTACCATTGCCTTAGTTGCTTCATGCAGTTTCATAATTAATTCCAGCAACTCTGCAGGTACCCCCATTTTCTTTAACTTCCTCCACAGAAGTTCCCTACAAACTGAATCAAAGGCCCTTGTGAGGTCTATATAAGCAACAAAAAGATTTCCCTGCTTCACGACCACATATTTGTCTATAAGATGTTTCAAGACAAAACAGTTATTGATAGTTGATTTAGATCTACTAACGCCTGATTGCTCCTCATGCAGAGGATGATCGACCTCCACCCATTTTTCAAGGGCTGTCAATAAAGTTCTTGCATATAGTTTACCGATTATAGAAAGGAGGCTAATTGGCCTATAGCAAGTTGGATCCAGCTTGCTTCCTCGCTTAAAAATGGGTACTATAATAGCTTTGGCCCAGGTATGTGGAAGTTCTCCATTGTAGTTAATCAAGGTGAAAAATCTGGCTAACACCGGGGCCCATCAGGACACAAGACTCTTAAAAAGCTCTGGTGGAACTCCATCTGCCCCAGGGGCCTTTCCCTTTGCAAGCTTATTGATAGCTAGCAGTACCTCCTGTTCAGTAACCAATGGGAGAAAGGAAAATTTATCCTCTCCCAAGGCTACGTACTCCAGAGTATTTTCCAGTAGTGCACCTACCATATCTACTTTCTTAAAAACATAGGAATAATAGGATATCCAAGTCTCCTCTGATATCACAGGGTCTCCAACACTCCCTTTGTTCACACACCAGCTGTTAATTATTTTCCAAAATTTAGAGGAATCCTTAGTTTGTCCAGCCACTTGCAACTCCGCCCATGTTTGTGCTGCTTTTGATTTTTTCTTCTCTTTCAAAAGTTTATAATAGTTCCTTCTTAGGAGAATGAATTCCTGCCAATACACGTCCACTCTATATCTCACCCATTTTCTCCTTGCCCTAATCATCATCATCTTTTCATTTCTACATTGGACATCATACCACACACTCTTGGGTTAAGGACGGTCTTGGTTAGGGTGACGTTTCTAGCATATGTCAGAACTTGATCAAAAACAGCCTGCACACTGTTGCACATAGCATTATCCTCTCCTGTCTTCAGTATGGCAGTTCGTAACGCCACACCTTCTGGAGACAGGAGAAACTGCAATACCTTAGTTCCCGTAACTGCTGTCCACTTTAATCTTACGATTACGTTAGACGGATGGGGTTCTCCTAAATGGACATATCCCTCATTCTGAATTAAGTCCAGGCATAGAGGAAAATGGGACCCCTCTGGCCTTTGAATTACAGCTAGATCCTGCACAAGGCTGAGACCGGGAGACAAACATAATCTATCAGACTTACTCCTAGGTTCGAATCATACGTGTATTCCCCCCAGGGATCGGAGGGGGGGGAATACACGTATTAATTATTATGAGGCCTTGTTCTGCAAGGAGTTGCATAAACTTCTCCCCGTGCTTATTAACTATTTCATCTAGGGAGGCCCTATTAGGAAACCCACCCGCGGGATTCATCTCATCATTAGGGCCTTCTATGTCCAAATTCGCCGTCCTGGCGTTGAAATCCCCCACCAGTAGTATAATGCTTCGTGTATACTTAAGACTAATACCAGCGAGCAACTCACTTAACTGTTCCCAACAATTTTCCTCATAGAAAGGCGAAGTTTCTGGGGGAATATATACATTAATCAACACATAATTGCCTTGATTTGGAATTTTTATAGCCATGGCGAAGCAGTTCCTAATTGATGACTGAATTACTTCTGCATAAATGATCTTCTGGGAGGATACAAGATTAATAACGCCTCCTGGCTGCCTTCCTTTCTTTGCCCTATATGACCCCGGTCTACCATACACAGTAAAATCTTTAAAATTTAGGAAGGCTATATCTACTGCCGTTAGCCATGTCTCTTGAAGGCAAATTATATCGTAAGCTCCTATAAATTCTCTCCAGTCTTCAACTCCTAATTTAGACTTAAGCCCCTCTGTGTTCCATGTTAAACAGGTTAGAGTTGCCCGCTGAGACCGTCATTGCGAAGACTGGGACCCCACCTTCACAGGTCTTATTGTGGGCTCCCCTCTCTTTCCAGGAGGGGTACCTAATATTGCCGCATTTCTAGTAGGAGAAGTATCTGGTCTAAAAAGGACCGTGTCTTCTAGTGGTGTACAGTCAAAACATGTTTGACTTATTTGGGGATTTCCCTCATCTGTAGTCTCCCCACCTTGGCCGTCCCATATTCCAAAGACCGCAGCCGGCGAGTCCATAGAATCGGGTGAGCCGGTTTCATCCAACATTAGCCAATTTTGTTTAGTCGGAAAACACTCTAAGGCACTGTCTTGCTCCTCTAGCTGCTTACCTGGCCAGCCCATCCTGTTCTAAAATTAGAGCTCTGGCAAGGGTATTTTCAGCCCTTTTGATGAAAATCCCCCTTGATCTAAGCAGAGTCTTACTTCTCCATAATCTGTCTTGAATTTGAATGGAAAGAAAAGTAACTTCCCACCTAGAAAATCCTCCTTTATCTAACAGGGCTCTAACCTCTTCCCACTTCTTCCATCAAGACCTTCTGGGCCATTTTTCCCTGGAGGAAATCTAAAAGAAACTGTACTAGCACCCCATGTTTAAGGAAACTATATTTCTTCTTCTTCCTAAAATGAAATGTGAGAGCTGTCGACCATCGAACTGCAGTATCCTGTGGCCAAATCTTAAAAACAGGATGCCCCTTCTCTTTGCTAACTAAAGGACCTCGTAGATTAGAACGGGGTCTGCTATTGGCCTGAGAAGCCAAGGAAGAACCATTTCCCTGTTCCTCTGTCTCAGAGATATCTACCACTAGATTCTTGAATCCGAACCTTTAGGGTTTTATTTTATTTTATCCTTAGCTGGTCTATGCTCAGAAGAGACATTAATCGCGCTATTCTTAGGCTGGGGAATTGACGAGGTCTGCGTAGCTGCATCTCTCTGAAAAATACCTGGAACTTCACCCAGATTCATTTTAGCTGTCCATGTAGAGCACTCCAACCATAGACCCCCCTATCAAAACCTTCAAAACAAGTAGGAGTTCATTAGATTGTCGAAATTTCTCCTCTAACTCTTTAAATTGTGTATCCATGTCTAACTCTAATCTTACATTTAGGTCGTCAAATTTACAATGCAGCAGATTTAACTGATGTTCCAAATTTGTCAGAAATATTTGTTGACTGGTTCCACTAATATCCTGCCGCAAGCCCCTCAATGGATCCTCATAATTAGATTGCACAACCTCCTCAGCAACCTCTTGTGCCTGACCCTTGTCAGTCTGTGGCTGGAAAAAACACGTGAGCTTTGTTTGGCCCCATATAGGAACCCACGTTTCCCCAGAATCAGCCTCTGCATGGGCTAACTCCTCCGCTAAAGAACAAGGGACACGCAGAATTCTAGATCTAAGTTCCATATTGGAAAGGTTAAGACTCCCACGTTCCAGCAGTCAAATTTTAGGGTAATAACTCACACTGCAGGGATCTTAACCAAGGACCATGCTGGTTTTTCTTGTGTTGTGGGTCCCAGGCTCCGCCCTGGCTCCCGTTTACCAGCAACTGACAGGTAATATTCCCCAACGTCCACAGTAGCGACTACAGCAAACAGTACCTTGGCTCCTGCTCCTGTTCCTATGGCGTGGCCGTAGGCTGCCTCTTCCTCTTAACTCGTTGCAGGTCTCCCGGCTCCGCCCCGGCTCCTCCTCCCGCACAGCTGTCAGGTAAATTCCACGGAGGGCTCCAGCAGCTCCAACGCCAAGCACACACCAGCTGACAGGCAAATAAGGGGAGAGGCACTCTTTCTGCCACTGCCAGAGAGTAGACTCGGCGGCCACTGCTGTCAGGATCTTCGCAGACACACTGACAATCCCTCCAAACGTAAGGGGGGGGGCACCCATGCCCACACACGGCCCCTCAAATGGCCCCGCCAACGGCCAACAACCTTAGGTGTCGCCCAAGGGCTGGGGGAGATGAAGACAGCCGATGAAGGCTTGAGAGGGCACAAGAGGAAGCTTCCCCTGCAGCATCTCCTGTTCCAAGCCCCTCCTCTCCCAGCTGAACACACTCACGCCCAAGGACCCCAGCCGCTGGATATTGAGTTCCTGTCTAAAACCTTTGTTAATTGCACATTTTATTATTTATTTACATTTTTATCCCACCCATTCCCTTAAGGCTCAGGTCAGTTACAATAAATAAACGCATGCAAAAAAATAGAAAAATAAACCCAAATATTAATCTACCCCAATAAAACCAAATAAAAACAGACAAAATCCCCCAATCCATACACCCTAACCCTACCCACACCTGACAAATGTCTGGCCAAACAAAAAGGCCTTACATTGCCTCTGGGAGATGAGCAGGCTCTGGCTTAGAGGAACCTTTAAGGGGAGGGACTTACATAATCATGGGGCAGTGATTGAGAATACCTCTCTCTCTCTCTCTCCGCACGCCCTAGCTGTAGAGACTTGACAGGTAGATGGTACCTGTAAGAGGGCGGGCGCCCTGGCTGACCTCAGAGGCCATGATGGGACATGAGGGAACAGGTGAAATCTCAGCAGCAATTCTCTATTCCCTTGAAATTATTGCGAGAATCAATTTTATTCTCGTTTCTGCACTAATCAAGAACTGAACTGTGATATCTGGTATCTGGCAGGGATGTTAGCAGCTGTCCTGCAGTCCTAGATGGCTATCCTGCATGGCAGTGGGAAAGAGAGGGGGAAGGAGTGACTTGGACTATCTTGTTGCAACTAGAGAGCTTCCTTCCATAGCTCTGGGGAGTACCTTCAAGCTAGGGCACAGCCGGAAGCTCACTTTCTCAGCCTTTTCAAAAGAAGCTCTTGTGTTGAGAGACTCTGATCTACTTGCTCATTTTTAAAAAAGAAGATAAAATAGCCCGATAGGTTACCGGAACTGACTGTAGCAATGTCACTTCACCTCTTACTGTGTTAACTAACGAGATATTAGCCCACTGCAGTCTGGTCATGCAGCCCCCAGTGACATGTTTTGCGTGTCCAGCCTAATAAACGGGCAGCCCCCAGCTTGTCTTTCATGCACTTACAGGCAACCCCCACTGGCGGCTCCAGTGAGAGCAAGAACAGAGCGAGCGGCAGGATGTGGTTGCTCCTCGGATGCGCTAGGATTTCTGCTCATGACTCCATGGTGCTGGCAAAGCTGTATGCGCGGAGAGGCTGCACACAACCTAACTGACGAGAAACGAATATGTGGGCACGCATTAGCCCAGATTTGCCCGCAGGATGGGCTCCACGTTCTCTGAGACTATTCTATGAGTCGGGGCTGTGAGTCTGGTGGGTGGGGGCCCAGTGGCCGGTGAATGGGCAGGTGGACATCCACCTGGTGTGGGCTAACGTCTCGTTTGTTTTCATCCTTAGTCTGAAAGATTTGGCTACTAACAGAACAAGGAAGCTGCTCTGTGAGCAGGAGGGTGCGAGGTAGAAGAATATTGAAATAAATAAATAAAAACTATCCTTGTTGTGGACCCTTGTAGGATGCACATAAGCCAGTCTTAAGGACTAACGAAGCAGAAATTAATTTTGTTCTGTGAGTTTTTTGGTGAAGGACTGAAACACTAATAATAGCTGGCATTCTCTCGGGAACATAAGTAGGAGCTATTTGCAGAGCAAGAGATACATCTAGTATCTCAGACAAGTTACAAAATGTTCTTTCACTTTTTTTTTTTTTTACAGTCCTTGACCATGGCTATTTCTTCTCTCTTAGCTCAGCTATAATTGGTTTTATTTTCAGTAGGAAGTGACATGGTAAATTAGGAAAACTGAAAACTTGTTCATTTCCCCCCTTTTCAGTTGTCTCCAGCAGATCCAGATGTGCATTTGGTAACTGTTTTATTCACATGGAGTTGTCTTAACAAGTTTGCTTTTTACTTTTAGTATTTCCGGTGTTAATTATAAAAGTAACACTAAGAGTTTCATAAAATGGAAGGGACCTCAAAGATTATTTATTCCAACCTCCTGCTCCAAGACAGGATTTCCTGTACCTACAGATGCTTGTCTATTCAGATTCTTGAAAGCATCCACAGAAGGCAATTCCTCCACCTCCCTGGGCAATCTATTCTGTTTCTTACCTGCTCTTATACTGTAAATGATTTCCCTAATATCTAACTGAAATCTTCCTTGTAGCTGTTTGAGCCTAGTCCCTCTGGCTCTATCTTCTGGGTACAAAAAAAAGCGGGGGGGGGGGGAACAGTCCCACAGTGACACAAAAAGGGGGTGTAAAAACATCACGGACTGTATATAAATTATTATACACTCAGTATACTATCCCAATATCAACGTACAAGTGAATGAATGACAGAAAGGTGTATACCTATATGGAGAACTCACGTGAAAATGTTATTAGAAATTAATTTAAAAGGTAATTTTAAAATTATTATATAAATAGTATATAATATTATTATATAAATAAATATGTTCAATATAGAAATGAAACATCTGAATATACAATACACTGTAAGAATATAAAAATATTACCAAACAATGTCAATATAATATAAAATTGCTGGGATGGACATGACATCAAGTATGTAGTTGTAGTCGCATACAGTAAAATATACGTTTCGTCCATTTTTAGTTCCACAATCTCTGAGTTCCTGGGTTGTTTCACTCATTTCGTGTAATCTTTATCAAGATGACTGGGACATTTTTTTTATCAACACAGAATTTTCTCTGACTCCAAGAAGTCCTCACAGTCCGTTCTTATAACGGCCCAAAAAAAAATACAGCAAATCCAAGAATTACCCCATTAATATCCCAAGATCATTGAATACACAACAGACAATCCAAATATTGTCTGAATATGATTCAAATATCCAAAGTAGATATGACCTGGGGAAGTATTCAGTCTGTCAGATTCGGTTCAAAGTGTCTGAATTTGACAGAGAATATATTTGCATCAGATATCCGTTTCACTGCTCGGATTGATAGTGATGCCAGAGAGGAGATAAGAGTGAAGGAACAATGGCAGGACCTCATGCTGAACAAGAGAAAAGGATCTTGCAGCCCACAGCTTTTGTGTGTGTGCTTTAAGCAGTTCCTCCTGAGCAGCATTGCATGTGGTCTACCTCAACACCAGTGATTCATCAGGGACTGAGCCCACAAATTACTATCTTGGTAAGAAAAAGATAGTTCAAATTTCATCTTTCAGGAAATAATCCCTTTGCCAGGAAAAGCTCATGTTGTGGTAAGCAGGAAAAGGTGATGGCCTGGATCTACCAGAGACTGCACTGGATCTAAGTAGATTTGGTTTGATCCAGTTTTTACAACCCAGCCCATAGCCTCTCCTGTCCTAATTGGGATAATCACAAAGGTTACATACAATCCGCAAGCTACTTCCTCAGGAGTAGTCCCGTTCTATCCCATAGTAAGTGGTTAGTGGATTGCAGCCGGAAAAGATTATCAATAAATGCTGGATACGGGAAAGGAGTCTAAACCATTACTCACAAGCTGAAGTAAAACTTTATATTTTGGTACACCCTCGAGGGCAACGTGCTTTCCAGTGGAACATCTGGAATTCTTCTCCATTGGTAACTTTTCTAACTTGACTCTTCCTGCAGACAAATCTGTTACCATCAGACAGATTGACTTGAAAAGATGAGATAGCAACTCCTTTGAGAGCTGGTTTCACAAAGACCTGAGGTGCAATCCTGGTTCTGCTGAAAGTAACTGGAGCTTAGTCATTGATTTTATATCCTTGCAAGACCCTAAATCGTTGCAATCCAGAAGCTGCAACACTTGGACAAGATTATCCTGTTCATTTGCTGTGTCTAGATGAATAGATTATATTTTTCCTTTGCAAACTTGCTAATATGAGTCTGTTTAGGGTACTAACAAATGAGATGTTGGCCCACGTTAGCCCACACCAGTTGGGTGTCCATCTGCCGGTTTATTAGGTGTTTTCCTCTACTGGCCACAGTACCACCAGACACACAGCCCCCACTCATGGAGGGGCCTCGGAGAATGCGAGCAAACACAAGCTGCTGTGCGCTGACATGTCCACGTCCCGTCAGTTGGGTTGCGTGCAGCACTTCCACACGTACAGGTCCGTCGGCACCAGAGAGTCACAGGCAAAAATCCTAGAGCATCTGAGGAGTGAGTGCTTCGTGTCCCACTCTCCACTCTCACTCTCATTGATGCTGCCAGTGGGGGCTCCCTGGCTGCACATGCATGAAACGCATGCAGAGGGCTGCCCGTTCATGAAAACATATGAGTGTGGGCTGAGTGAGGCTGCACGGACAGAATCTAGGCTGCAGCAGGCTATTGTTTCATTTGCTAACACTTTTAGTTTCAAAAATTTGCCCGCCTTCTCTGTTCTCAAATTTGTTTCTTCTTGGGGAGTTGGTCATAGATATCATAAAGCTGGAAGGGGTCTCAAGGCTCATCTAGTCCAGCCCCCCATGCACCAAGGCAGGATTCACCATACCCAAAATACCTAATTAATCTATCCAACAAGAAATAGACTATTAACAAATCTGCCGGAGACCAGGACCAACCAGACTCCTCGGTGCCTGAAACGGAATAAGTTTAGAAAAAGATAGAATTATAGGGTATTTTCAGATGTTACAATACGACACTCAACCACGGTGAATCCCCCATGGTGGTGGATGGTCCCGTAACGTCTGGTTGCTCGCTGCCAGATATTCACCATGGTGAACCACCGGCGGTGAGCAAAATAACCACGCTTTCGAGGGTGGTCCAGGCACCATCCCTGAAAGTGTGGTTAATTGAACCACGGCCGGGAATCGGCGGACAGTAACGTCTATTACTGCCGCCGATTCTGGGCGTGGCCCAGACCCCGGGTCGGAATCGGGCACAGCAGCTGGATTGGCCGCTGCACCCACGCGTCTCCAGGAAGGTAGGCGGCTGGGGGAGCATGGGGGGGCGGGGCTGTGCGGCCGCACATTGCGCCGCACAGCCCCCCCGATTCCCCGCCGGAATCAGCCAGCACGTCTGTTGGACGTGACTTTTTGATTCCGGCAGGGAATCAAAAGGTGATTCCATGACGGGGCCAATAGGCGCCCCGTCACGTCTGAAATCACCCATTGTTTCTTATTCTGTTCATAAGCCATTCTTGTATGTATTTACATTTGGAGCTCTGTTGACTAGCTTTGACTGGAAACTATATATTGGTTTACTGAAGGGTAGGGAAAGCTCAAGCATGTGGGCCAAAGGTGACCTATGGCTAGTTTTTATGTGACCCTTTTCCAGTTCCTGGATCCTGTTCCTAGTCCCAAGCACTGAAAAACTGAGCAAGGACAGAGGATAGATCCATGGCACAGATCCATGATCATCTTTCCGAGCGCCCCCCTTAAATACCCCCATCCCCGCCTTCTGTGCAGTCCTCCGAGCTTCTACTAATTTTCAAGTGGCCTTTGTGAAGGAGAGGATTTCCCACCCCTGCTTTACTGTGTTTCTGTGCCCTAACTGGAGAAGTGTAACTCCGTAGAATCAGTTTTTGTGGATTCAAAATATGCATTATGTTCTCTTTAAACTTCTTGTTTCTTTGGACATCCTGCCCGTACATTGCCTATCCACAATATCTTTGACAGGGAAACATAAAAAATGGTGTGAATGCAACTGAAATTTTTTAAATTGGCTGTCTTATTTTGTTTTTTACTTTATGCGTGGAAAATTCTTGAAGTATTTGCCCAACTCTGCTGGCCACATAATAGTGCTTGCTTCTACTAACCGATATAAAAGTAAATATACTATCCTGAGTACACCCACACATTGGCATGCATTTAGTAGAAACTAAACTAGTAGTCATGTGTTCCGGGAGAAATAGCATATAATTGTGGAGAAGATTTTGGTGTCTGAGACATCCTCTTTTGCAACCGGTTACCTAAAACTTGATGACTTCTTGATCTTGATTAAGTATGCTTTCTTAGGTCAGATTGCTAGCATTGAGAGATTTCTAGTTTTCCCTTTTCCTTAACTTTTTCCAGTGCATTCCTTTTCTAAAATCCTTAATGGATGGCTTGTTGGCGTGGGTGATGGAACCACCTACAACAGAAATATGTATGATTCACAGGAGTCCACAAGGAGTGTCTTGGGAACCAGTTGTGAAGAAAAGAGTCTCATTACTAAAAGCATCCGGTCTAAAAGGCTGGTTTTTGCTAACACTATCAAACCACCCATCATCCTGCTTCAAGTACTGGACCCTTTCTCTTTCAAAGATGGTACATTTTAAGAAAAATTGATTATTTAGTGGCTTCCAAAACCTTCTTTCCTTTGTCCCATAGCCAAGCAACCCAATGGGCAAGTCTAGGTTCACCACCTCATTTTACTTTGCCCAGTGCTTCAGCACATAGGAACTGTAGATGGGCATCCAAAATTCTTTGGTGGAACAGTACGTTCTGGAGCTTACAGCTCTGCTGTGGAGTGGGAGTAATGCTGTAAGGGTCCTTTTCATGGATCACGATTACCACCATCTGTGGATACCGGCAACCACACCAATGTTTGCCTCTTGCCAATGCTTATCCTGGAGTTTGCACTTTTGTGATGTCTGAACCTGATAAGCTATTTCCTACCGTATCCCCAACCCATATAGTTGCTTTAGCCTATCTATATGTTTTACCACTACCCATTGTTCCTTTTCTCTTTCATCAATATGCATCTTTTATAGCTCTGTTTTTAAATGTCAGGGGCATCTCTCCTAGCTCCCCTCACCCCCCGCACCCACCAGTTTTGTTTTTTCCTTGTCTTATCCACTCCCACCCGTTTCTGCCTCCTTATATACCTGCCCTAAATTTGCTCAGTTTATATATTTCTACTGACTATGCTACATGCCTGAGGAAGGGCCCCGTGTGGCCCAAAGCTTGCATAGAAGACCTTGTCGAAACCACTTACCTCCATCTCTGTCACTTGGAACCGACATGGCAACCCACACAATCGCTTCAAATCTATGTGGTTTGACTGAGATGATTGGGGGCAGAAACATTATGAAAAATATCTGAAGTGCCTCTACCACTGGTCCCTTTGGTGATACCGCATGGTTGATCTTTTCCGGTGTTACAAAAATTACACTACAGGGTGTAGAAGAAAACTCTCATACTCACACAGACTGCTGGTGAAAATCTGTCAGAGTTCTTTAATAATCTCAAAGCGCAGAGAGAGAGAGAGTAATGAACCTATGCAAAGATTCAAAACTGGCCTCTCGAGCAGAAATTACATAGGTATTTTATAGATACCAGTTCAAACAGGTAAGTACAGGTTGTCAATCAAAATAACGTCATACAAAGTGAAAGGCTACAGCAATTGTTTACATAATCAGCAAGGATGTTCTCAAAACAATATGGCTGATCTAGCAAGTCTAAACCTTGCAACTGCATAAACTAATTGAATTTTTATCTATCTCTTATCTACTTATAAAAGGAACAGTGTGAAACTGTTCTCAGCCTGCATGGTCAAGGTAATTAGCTTTTGTTAAGAAGACTAAAGTTTATTTCAGCAGAGGATGATTCTATTTACCCGACATCCCTCTGTACTCCATTTTATTCTGGTTCTTGTTCGGTTTTCAGTTCATAAGGGTCTTATTATAAAAATTCCTCCACAAGGGTAAACTAGAAGCAAACGGACGCTGCTGCTGCCGGAGACCATAATGGTAACGAAAGCATCTGAAAACACCGTATGTTAGTCTTTCCAACATCTCCGTGTTAGTCTTCATGACAACTTAGACTCCCTTGGAGCCTAGGTTATCAAACTGTGGGCTCTCCAGGGGGTGTCGCAGAATGTGGGGAGGTTTTTTTTAGGGGGGGGGGGAGCAAAAGAAGGCGCCCAGCTGGCAAACACCTAGCTCCACACTTTCACTAAGACAGGGGAATCTCCAAAGTAGCATGGTGGTCGAGGGAGTGAGAGAGTCAAAGAACAAGGGGGAAAGAGAGAGGAAGCAATAGGAATATGTAAAGAGGGAACAAGATGCGTGTGTATGTGCTGTAAGGAAGGACTTCAACTACAGCAGAAAAGTGGAAGTGGGGGGGGGGGGCGTGGTTCAAATAACCATGTTTTATTCTCAAATAAAACTTGAGAACCACTGTCTTAGACCTAACCCACTTACCAACTGATGCATATTCTCCTTACTCATTTGTCCTGAATCTGTCCCAGTGAGTCTAAACCAATTTGTGGTTATCAAATAAGCGTTTCAAGATGGTCTTGACTTGAGTTAACCCAGCTTTGAATTTTGAGTCATTTTTTCCTAAGAAAAAGCTTGCACAACTTGATATCTTAAATGGTTTGAGTTCTGTATCAATAAGTTACTTTGTAAGGAGAACTCTATTTTCTTTCTTTTTTCCTAAAGATTCACTGTTCTGCTCTTGTTCTCCATAGAAGAGTTTCTCCACCAGCTCAGAAGAAAGCTGAGCAGAGAGCGCAAAAGTGTGGAGTTATATATTCAGGAGGGAGATGGGATCTTACAAAAACATCATTTTGGATGGAGGAGAAAGCAATCGGAAACACAGAATCTTGCGAGAAATCTCACGGCCATATATTTTTTCCTAATGATTTTATTTTTCCCTGGACAAAGTTTTCAGAGAGCAAGGTCTGCCTAAAGCAAATCTGTGACTCTGTTATCATAAGAACTACCATACCAAGTCAGACCAATGGTCCATCAAACCCAGCATCCTGTCTTCGACAATGGCCACATTCAGTTGCATGGGAGAAGTATCAGTTGTCACAATGGCCAGTCCATTCCCTGTTGATCCTTCCCTGCCCCCAACAGTAAGAAGCTCCCATTTTGTAATCTCTTCGGCTAATAGCCGTTAATGGACCTATTATCTAAGAACGTATCCAGTTCTTTTTTTAAATGCAGATATACTTCTGGCCCTGACAACTTCCTCTGGCAACAAATTCCACAATTTTACTGTGCGTTGAGTGACATCGTTTCACTTAGAAACTCCCTTAAATGGCCTTTAAGTATACTAGGGGTGGGGGGCATTTCCTCTCCCAGTGGCCACTTTGATAATACGTACAAGCTCTGAGGGCTGCGTAGCGTCAAGCGTGGGGGTGCTTAAGGGGTGCATTCAGGAGGCAGAAAGGAAGAGTAGAGTCCAGATCATAGATCAGTACCATGGATCCATCCTCTGTCCCTGAGTGCATGCTCTCATCTTTGGTTCCTTCCCCATAACTCACTCTTTCAGTGCTTGGGGATAGGATGTGGATGCAGGGACCGGATCCAGGAACTGGAAGAAAAGGGCCAAATAAAAACTAGCCACGGGCCACGCTTGGGCCCTGGGCCTGTAGTTCCCCATCCCTGAAGTAGAGCAGCAGCGTACCACCCTTTTCCTGGCATTCTCCTCCGGTCATTTGACATCCTGCTAACATCTGTGAGGGAATGAGTTGGGCAGTATGGCAGCCGCTACAGGGTCATAATTTCATCTGGAGGACGGAAAGGGGAATTACCAGTCTCGTCTGCCATCTTGCAGCCCCCTCCAGTTTGTATAAGTGAAGAGCACAAGTGCTTCATAGATGCCTCTTTGAGATGGGAAGCATGTTATTTTTTTCCTAATAGAAATGGCTGTTGCGTCAGGCAGCCATGAAAGAAAAGGCAACTGGCTGTGTACTTGGTGGTAATTGGTTCAGAATCACTGTCACATCTTTTATGTGTTGTTGAGTGTTTTTACACACACATTTCTCCTGCATGTTTGCTGTTATATCCTGAACTTTCTGTGTGTCTAAATCACTCACCCAGATCTTAAACATCTGGCCCCCTTTGAACTTCTGCATAGAACTTCTCCCAGACCTTTGTGTGTAAAAATTCTCCTGGTAAACTGCTTTGCTCCAGGCAGCTGTGGTCACTTGGTTTCCCTGGCAGCCCCTCACATCTACAGCTGCGGCTACTTTAGGCTACCTCAGGGGCAGTGTGTGTGTGTGAAGAATGCATCCAGGAACTGCCTCAGGGCAGTGTGTGTGTGAAAAATGAATCCGAAATTTACTTGTGGACTTGTAAACCCAGAAGATTGAAAAATCTGGAACTTTAATGTGTGTGTAAAAATGCCCATTGTTTCACATAGACCAGCTGAGCGGGTGAGGTGTGTGCACACACTGTTCGGATGCTACTGCTACCGATGCCTGAACCGTTTTATAAATGAGACCGCTGCTCCGTTCCAGCTCCTTCTCTCTTCCCAGGCCGCTCGTTTTGTCCTCTTGCTCTCCCAAGCAGAATATGCATGTTACTCTGAAAGTTCAATTAGGATACAATGTTTGTTTGCAGCACACACGTGTGTTTATTTTATTATTTTTGAAAAGCACTGGTTCTGTGCATCCAGTCTGAATAAAAGATGATCTCTGTATCTTGCTTACCTTTTATTTTTTTAATTTTATTTCACCATTTTTCAACCCCTCCCCCTCCTGCTCAGAGAGCACTCTGGGGCGGCTTACAAGGTGCATAAATAACAAATAGTATTTTTTTAAAATGACAAACACATAAAATATCATTAAAAACATTAAAATGCTAAAAATAAACTAAAAGGTCAAAAAAAAAACCTCCCCGACCCACACCACTCTACTGTCTCCCTCTCCGAAGGCCCGGCAGAACAGCCAGGTCCTACCCTATCCTCGGAAAGAGGGGAGATCTAGGGCCAGACGGGTCTCCATTGGGAGGGAATTCCACAGCCTGGGAGTGGCCACTGAGAATGCCCTCCTCATCGTCGCCACCCGGGCAACCCCAGGGGACTTGGAGTCAGGCATCCCCGGCCAACTGCAGGGGCCGCAATGCAATCTCAGGCCTGAGGCGGTCCCAAAGGTAAGCTTGGCCCAGGCCATTTAGGGCTTTATAGGTCATTACCAGCATTACCCAGTCTTTCCAGCGACTAGGGTGGCCAGATATGTAGATTTTAGAGGACACTTATGAGAAATACAGGTTGCGGGGCTGCACTGGAGCCAATCAGCCCTGCAACCTGTATTTCTCACGTGTCCTCTAAAATTTGCATATCTGGCCAACCTACCAGAGACCCTGCTTACTTTTCCTGAAAAGCCACTTATGGCCATGCAAATGCACCCAACTGGCAGCAATCTCCATTACATACTGTGTATATTAATCTTCATTAGAAGATGTGGCCAAGGTGGAACTGCGCATGCGCGAATAGGAGCAGACGCGTTTCCCAACGCTCCTCTCCCCGCGCCGACAAAACCCGGTAAAAAACAATAAAAAAGCAAAAGTCAGAGCCCCAAAGGAAGGTAAGGGAGGATGGGGAAGCCAAAAGGGCCCCAGGAAAACAAAACGGGGGTCCTGACAGTGGAAAAGATGTTCCAGTCCAAATCAACAGCCCCCCTCCCCCAACGGGCTGACAGCGGAGCCAAAATGGCGGCTGTAACTGACAACAGCGTGGAGGAGCCCAGACCAGAAAAGGAGGGAAGAGAAACTGACAGAGAGGACAAAATTCTGGCAATCCTCAATGAAATTAAAGCTGGAATGGCTGCTGCAGAAGTAGCTAGGGAGAGCCAGATGGCAGAAATCATCAAGCTGCAGCAGGCAGACCAGCAAAATAAAAAGAAAGCAGAGGTTTTAACAAAAAAAATAAATACTGCTGAAAGCAGAATATCAGCTCTGGAAGACAGCACCCTGAGTGGCCAAGACCAACAAGCCACAATGATGAACTTGATAAAAACGCTGGAAGCAAGGAGCGAAGACCAGGAAAACAGAGCAAGAAGATCTAATCTGAGGTTGGTGGGCATCCCTGAAAATGGGGAGGGGAAAGACATTATACAGTACATCTGGAAGGTGTTGGAAACCCTGTTCCCCGGGGAGCCCAGTATCCATAAACCAAAAATAGAACGAGCGCATAGAGCCAGCAGACCCAAGCCCAAAGACAATGAACCCCCCAGAGCCATAATCATAAAATTTTTGGAATTCCAGCAAAAAGAAAAAATTCTAAGACTGGCAAGGGGTAACAAATCTTTGGAATATCAAGGTCTCAAAATAAAGCTGTTCCCAGACTACGCAGGAGAGACAATGAACAAACGCAGAAAATGGGCAAAGTATTTTATAGAATTAAATCAAAAGGAGTTGAAACCTCAGCTGTGGTTCCCTGCAAGGATGACTATTCTCTGGAAGGGCAAGAGAAAGATATTCCTGGAGCCAAGCGAGCTAGAAGGATTTTTGGCTAAGCAAGGTCGTGATCAGGAACCTACTACTTGAAAAACAAAGTCTATACTTCAGAGTAAAGGACAAAAAGTGGACAGGTTTTTCACAATGTGCTTAAATTATGAGCATGAAACAAGGTGATTTTATAGATATAAGTAACAGATTCTGTGTTAAGAAATTGGATAAGGTGTTAATGTTTTCAGTAATATTAAATAATAATATGAAACGGGTTTATATGAAATTTAGGAAGGGGCTAAAACCCTTAAATAAAGTAAAAAATAAAGAAAAGGGGGGGGGGGAGCGGAGAGGGAGATATAAGGTAAAAAAGCCTTAAAGTAAATTACAAAAGAGAATCAGTTCCCCCAATAGAGAGAATTACTCTCACTACAGTTGTGAATGTATATAGTTTGTTAATAGTTAGAACGGGTCAGGTATTCAAGAAGGGAAAGCAGGAAAGAATAAGGAGATGCTTGGGGGGGAAAAAATTATTAAAATGTTATGGCAGTAGAGCTTAAGGTGATGACCCTAAATGTAAAGGGCCTAAACGAACCTATAAAACGCAAAAGAACTATAAAACTGATTAGGGATGAAGGAGCAGACCTGTGTTTTTTACAAAAAACTCACTTTAAGGAAAAAGATAGCCTAAGATTTAAAGATAAATACTTCAGTAAAATATATACCGCATGTGATCAGCAGGCAAAAAAAGCTGGAGTTCTAATTGGAATAAAAGCAAACAGGGCGTTCACGCTGGAGAATATCTATAAAGATGTAAAGGGAAGATGGCTTATTATAGTAGGAGAACTAGAAGGAAAAACTACAACGTTAGTCAATATATATGCCCCTAATAAAGACACGTATGAATTTGTCAGGAGCACACTACCCCTAATTGAAAAACACAGGAAAGGGAGATTAATCATACAGGGAGACTTTAATGCTAGCTGGACAGAAAGGGACCACTCCAAAAACAAACCCCCAAGGAAATGGCAACTAAACCTTGAGAGCCTGCTAAAGGCCTACGACCTAGTAGATCTGTGGAGGTACACACACCAAACAGAGAGAGATTACACATTTTACTCACCTGCACATAATACATATACCAGAATAGATTATTCCTTTATGTGCATGTCAGAGCTGCATGAATGTAGAACATGCAACATTAAGGCCAATATAATATCAGATCATGACTCAGTTATCACAGAAATAAAATGGATAGATGGGCCTACAGAGAAACGAAACAGCAACTGGCAGCTGTCCAGGGGCTGGCTAAAGAACCTGTTTTTCCTAGAGCAAACCCAAGAGGATCTCAAGGAATACTTTGAGCTTAATGTCAGTAGTGTAGACTCAATGGCCACGGTATGGGAGGCAGCAAAAGCAGTGATGCGAGGGAAAATGATAGCGTTAAAAGCAAAACTATGCAAGCAGAACAGGGAATACTTAAAGGAGTTATACAGGGAACTAAAGGCAGTGGAGGCATCGAATAAAACCAACCCCTCAAAACAAAAAGCAAGGAAAATTACAGCAATAAAAGAACAAATCAATCAGAAAGAGATAGAAAAAACCACAGCACAGCTCAAACGTATTAAAGGATTTTATTTTACTTATAGCAATAAAACAGGAAGGACATTAGCACGATTAGTTAAAAAACAAAACAAAAAGTCCCGTATAAGCTCCCTTCAGTTGGCAGACGGGACTAGAATAGTAAAGGACGAGGAAATCCAGCAGGAGTTCTTCAAGTATTACCAGTCTTTATATGCATCTTCCAATCCAGATCCTAAAAAGATAACAGAATTTTTGAATAAATATAAGCTACCCAAACTAAATGCAGATCAAGTTCAGTTTCTAAATAATCCACTACAAAACGAGGAAATAGAAGGAATAATTAAAAATCTAGAGAACAATAAGGCAGCGGGTCCCGATGGACTGCCAGCAGAATTCTATAAAAAAACAGTAAAAATAGTGAGCCCCCATTTAACAGACACATATAATGAGATTCTAAAGACAGGAAGGCTCCCTAGTTCATTCTACGAGGCAAATATTACTTTGATCCCAAAACCAGATAGACCCAGGGATAAATGTGAAAATTACAGACCTATATCGCTCCTGAATGTAGATTTCAAAATATTTTCTAAGGCCCTGGCAAACAGATTAGCAGCGATTGTAAGAGAATTGATTCACCCAGACCAAGTGGGTTTTATTCCCACAAGGCAGGGACCTGACAATGTCCGTAGAGTAATCAACATAATGCATCGCCTTAGTAAAACGCAAGAACAAGCAGCGGTTATCATGCTCGACGCAGAGAAAGCCTTTGATAGGACAGAAATTAAATGTGTAGAGCAAATAATGAATGGCATGGGTTTTAGAGGGGCCTTTATTCAGTGGGTTAAAGCAATATATAAAGAACCAAAATCAAAATTAATAGTAAATAGTGGACTCTCAGAACCTTTTAATTTAGCTAGAGGAACAAGACAGGGATGCCCCCTCTCTCCTCTATTATTTGACTTAACTCTCGAAGTCCTAGCAATAGCAATAAGGCAAGATACTGAAATAAAGGGGATACAAATTAATGCTAGGGAACATAAATTAGCAATGTTCGCTGATGATACAGTGCTATTTATAGGGGACCCAATGACTTCCACTCCACCTTTATTGAAACTAATAAAAGAATTTGGAGATATCTCGGGGTACAAAATAAATGAGTCAAAATCATATGCATTAATCTATGGGCAAAATGAGCAACAGAGACTAGATATCAAAGCAATACTCCCGTATCCGGAGGAGGAAAAGGTAGTAAAATATCTTGGAGTAAGGATACCCAAACAGTTAAATCATATATATAAGGAAAATTTCCTAACCCTCCCACAACAACTAAGTAGAGAGGCAATAGAGTGGAAAGATCTACCATGCTCATGGCTGGGACGGGTGAACTTGTTTAAAATGATACTACTCCCAAAGATTATTTACAAAATGCTAGCGCTACCCATCCAGCTCCCAGAAAATTTCTTCAAAGAATGTGATAAGCTAATGAGAGAAATAATATGGAAAGGGAGTAGGCCGAGAGTCAACAAACAAACACTAATGAGGACAAAGGAAAAGGGGGGTATAAACCTCCCGGACATGCGCCTGTATCATAAGGCAGCAACATTGGGAGCTTTAAATAGCTGGTATTACCAGCCAGAGGAAGCAACATGGGCTGCAATGGAACAGCAGGCCTTGGCACAGCATAGTCTAAAGAACATAATAGCAGATGAAGGTACTCCCAATAAAAGGGTATGGCAGGAGCACCCATTCGCGTGGGCCACATGGTCAGCCTGGCAGAGTATAATCAGAAAGATTAAAGTTAGCCCAAATCAATTCCCATACTCACCTATTGATCTCCTAAGCCTGAAAAAATATAGACAGGCCCAACATTTAAGGGAAAAATTGAAAGAGAAAGGACTAGTGAAAATCAGCCACATAATAAAGGATAAGGGAATATATAGCAGAGAGGAGTTAGAGAAGAAAATCGAATCAAGAATAAATCCATATGAATATATACAACTCAAACACGCCCTAGTCAACACAAAGAAACAAAAGGAAAACTACATAAGAGAATCCACCACAATAGAGAAAGTATTATTTGAATGCACAAACATAAAAGGGAGATTAGCAAGAATATATAGAACATTAAAAGACATATGGTACCCCAAGAATCCCACATACATACAAAAATGGAGGGAGGAATTGAATATTGAAATAACAGAGATGGAGGAAGCCGAGATTATTGATTATATGCATACCAATGCATCTTCATTAGAAATCAAAGAATGCCAAATTAAACTAACAACTAGATTTTATATGACACCAATGCAAATTAGGCATGTAGAGGGAGGGGGGAGAGGACTATGTTGGAGAGGCTGTGGGGAACAAGGAACACAGAGACACTGTTGGTGGGATTGCGACCGAGTGCAGCCTCTATGGAGAGCAGTGTGGGGAAAAAATGGAGGCCATGACACAACTCACCATGCCATATAGACCGGAGGTGGCTCTGCTGGGCCTATTTCCTGCTGTGGGGGCCCTGCGGAGACACCGAGACTCCTGTTCAGCCTTCATCCAGGCTGCAAAGAAGGTTATTGCGCTGCACTGGAAAGATCCAGGGGAATTGACTGAAGGAGAATGGATGAATAGACTATGGTACCACCTCACAATGGAAAAGATATCGACGAACTTACTAGATAAAAAAGAAGCATATGCAGCAAAATGGTTCCCGTGTGTGTGTGTCATGACACAGGACAATCTGCCAGAAGACCAACGAGCATGTTTATTTGATTATTATATATGAGAAAGAACTAACAATACAGCATAAGAATACTTACCTGAACCCAACAGTTAATACAGTTAAAGTTTATGGTTATGAGTTTATATTTGTATGATTACACTAACTTGTACCAATGTATGTAAAGTTATTTAAATAAAAGAAAATTGTTTAAAAAAAAAAAGATGTGGCCAATTTACAAGTTTTGCTTTCCCTGTGAAGCTTTGTGTTAAGAGAATACTCTTGCATCTACAGAGTTCAAGTCTGAAAATGCTGTCTCCTCTATTAGTTCTTAAGACCATTTAATCCTGAGAGCACTTTCATGGTCACATAAATGCTATGCTTGGGAGAGCAAGGAGGACAAAACTCAAGCAAGATTGTGGTAATTTGGTACGCTGTGGTCTGCTTTCAAGCCCTTGTTTATGTTGGGCCTTTTAACTGTGGTATCTGAACTGGTTTTATAGCTACCTGAACCGTATTACTTAACATTGTTTAAGCAACTTTGGCTGTTAAGTGTAGATGGGGGCATGTCAACGTTACACAATCTTGAGAGAGAGAGAGAGAAATTACCATGTTGGTCTCAGATGTAAGAGATGGAGACAGTAGTTCAAATGATATATTTTATTGGCTCAGCTTCTGTTGGTGAGACTAGTAGGGAAGCAGTCAAGCTGAGCAAAAAGTGTACAGGTGCACAGAATAGGATAAGGACAAGAAGGTGCTGGCACTCACTGCATGGATTGCCATGCATAGTGGTCAAAGGATCACATCATGCTGGTGCTATAACAGTGCAAGTACAAAAGGGACTGGAGGATAACGCCTGATAGACAGGAGCTGGGACAAGCCCAGGAGGGTATTTAGAAGCTGTTTCAGTTTGGCTGGAGGATGTTTAGAGGACGGAGCTCTTGGAGGGGCGCTGGCAACAGACTGGAAAACAAGACAGTGGAGAAAAGATACCTGCTGTCTGAAGAGCTTCCAGGTAGCTGTGGAACAGAGTGGTGACTGAGCTCGGAACCAAGCAGCAGAAACTCAGGTGGGACTTTCCATGCATTAGCCCAGAGGGGCCTATCATTATAAAGAAACACAGAACTGGGTGAAGACTCTGGAGACTTGGGCTGGCTGTAAGGGGAGGTGGAGGCCAGACACCCAAACTAAGGAGTAAGCCATGGGCTGAGTGAGACTTCATTGCAACAAGAATCGGAAGGTGTTTATGTAGGGGGCTTTGTGTTAATTCCCAGAAGGTCTCTACTGTGACCCCTGCAGGGTGTGGAGGACATGGCCTGCTGCCTACAGAGACTATGCAAGCTTCCAGGCCACACGTTACTTCATCTCCATCTCTTACATTTGGGACCAACATGGCAAACACTCTCTCTCTCTAGATTGCAATGGAAGATACCAAAATTCACCATTTAAAATGGAATTTTCCCAACCTGGAGAAGCTAGACATGTGCCTGAGGAAGGGTCCTGTGTCACTCCACCTCTGCCCACTTGGCAGGTTCCTTTGTAAGTGGCCTGAACACCACTGAGTGGGTGGAAGCAATGTGTTGGCTCTGCTTCCTCTGTCTCCCACCCTGAAAGCTTTCCAGCAACACTCAGGCTGCTTTCAAAGCCCCCACCCCCTAGAGTCCAGGGCCTGGACTTAACTGAACCCCTCACTCCATGGTAGCTAGCTACGCCCTTGATATTCAAAACACAGTTTCGCTTTCTCTGCATCACTTGGCCAGCCAGACTGACTTTGCTGTATTCTCATTCCATGCACCCTCTGAACTATTTCTGCCATTTCCTGGTCTTGGAAAGGAAGCGTCTGGAAGCTAAAAAAAATCCCTTAACATCTGACATGTTATTCCCAGTCCTCCACCATTAGGAAATCCAATGCCTCTTCAAATTAATATAAACTATTCTATGTGGTGCTGTCCATGAAATTCTTGGAATCGGGCTATTTTAGTGTGTTATGAATTACTATAACATACTTCAGCCTTATTAGGTGAGCTTATTACACGCTTCCCTCCCTGCCCCCCCCTCCTTTTTTTGGTAGTTGCAGAATTCCAGTTTGTCTTAATTTTATGTCCAGAGCCTTTGGTATTAGCACAAGATCTTGAACGGGTGGGTCTAGGAATGGTCCCTTTTCAAGATGCTGGTGAGGGCTCCAGCAACAAAATTAAAGTGAAACTTTAACAAATTTGGGGGTTTGCTACAGAGTATTATGTTACAACAGGGATGGGAAACCTTTTCTCTCCCAGGGGTTACTTTGAAAATTATTATTACAAGCTTAGAGGGCCACATAGAAGTTGGAGATGGGTGTGCCGTGGAGTGCCGTGGATCTGTCCCCCTGCATGTGCATATCCTCATCTCTGTTCCCTTTGCGCTGAGCTCAGACTTTCAATGCTTGAGAGTAGGAAATGGATCCAGTGGCCAGATATAAGAACTGGAAAGGGGCCACCTAAAAACTTGCTAAACGTTTCACATGTGGCTTCTGGACCTGAGGTTTCCCAACTCCTACATTACAACAAAGACTATAATGTTGGATCACATGTAGTTCTTTAGGTTTTTTCTCTCTCATTTAAGATAGAAGGAATCAGTCGGCTGCTTCTGCCCTGTACATAACGTGACCAAGATTCAGCTAAAAAAAATCTTGTGCAACTTGAAAATACTTTGGCTATGTCAGGCAAGGTACAGGGCTGGGAACCAGGAGGTTAAAGATCTCTGCTGCTGGTTGGCTATGTATGGCCTTGGGGCAAGTTACTCCAGTCTCCCTGTAAGGGGTATGGGGAGAGGGTGGTTAAGGATGTGGGCAGATGTTCGGTTTGGCACATGGTTCAGCACTCGGGATCAGAGCTGGGAGAACAAGACTGGGGAGCATAGCTGGAGTAGAAGAGTACAGGAGGAGGAAGAAGGAACACAGTTGATGTGTGGAAGCGCAGGAAGAGGAGCAAGACGAGTGGGGGAACAAGGAGCAGGAGGGGGAGCACAGCCAAAGTGGAGGAACACATGAGAAAGAAGGGGAGCTTGACTGGAGTGAGGTGAGCAAGACTGGAGTTGGGAGCAAGGAGACTAGACTGGGAAGCAAGACAGGTAAGGAACAAGGAGACAGGAATAGGAAAATGCACAGGGCAGGTGGGGGAAGGAGCTGAGAGTGTGCGTGCTGTTCTACTTAAGTGCCTATTGCCGTTAGCCAGACTCGATGACTTCATGGTCTTCTGGAATACCTTGTTGGCCAAGGCCATATCAGACGGCCCCTAGGCATCCGCTTCCTGAGAATCAGTGGCACAGGCCCCCGTGGTTTACGGAGGACCTGCAACGTTTGAAACAGGAGGGAGGTGGTTAGAGCGATGGTGGCATTGTACTCATGCTGAAGATGACAGACTGCTTCATAGAGTTAGTTTTAAAACCTATCCAGTGGCTGGGCAGGCATCAAAGAAGAGTTTCTTTGCTTCCATCTAAGTATCGGTGAAGTCTCGTCCAGCTGAGCTTTTCCGGATGGTGAGAGGGCTGGTCAGAGCCTGCCTCCGCCTGGAACTGGAATTTTCCAGTGCTCACTTCCAACGTGTTTATGGACTATTTAGTGGATAAAATTGCTCGCATTCACCATTACTTTGATGTTGCATTTGATATGGGAGGAGAACCAGCGGTTATGGATACCCCAACTTGTCCAGTTTTTTTGGGATCAGTTTCAGTGGGTATCATCCGCAGATGCGGGGGATGTGCTTCTGGCAGTTACAGCCACATTTTGTGTACTGGACCCATGCCCATCCTGGCTGGTCAAGGCCTGTGAAGAGACGCTGAGGTTGTTGCTGGCGAAGGTGGTCAATGCCTCCTTTCGGGAGGGCAGAGTCCCGGAGTGCCTCAAGGAGGCTCTGGTGTGGACTTGGTTCAAGAAGCCATTGCTTGACATTGACTCCCTGGCTAGCTATTGGCCGGTCTCTACCCTTCCCTTTTTAGAGAAGGTTATTGAAAGGGTGGTGGCTCAGCAGCTTCAGGAGTATTTGGACTGCGTCCGTTTCCTGGATCTCTCTTAGTCCGGCTTTCATCTGTGTTATGGCACTGAGACTGCACTTGTGGCCTTGGTCGACGACCTTCACCATGAGTTGGATCAAGGTCTATCAACTCTGCTGATTTTATTAGATCTGTCAGCTGCTGTTGACATGGTTGACTGTGAGGTGCTGGTGACGCGCTTGCGGACATGTGCTGGAGTAGGTGGAACTGTTCTTGAATGGTTCCGCTCCTTCCTGGCTGGTAGAATTCAAGAAGTGGTTCTGGGGGACTGTTCTTCATCTCCCCGGGGACTCACATGTGGAGTTCCGCAAGGTTCCATTCTGTCCCCTCTCCTGCTCAATATGTTTTGGTGTTCGGTGTCATCAATATGCTGATGACACCAAACTTTACCTCTCATTTTCAGCTGATCCAGGCCCGGCAGTCTCGGTGCTTACGCGGTGTTTGGTGGCTGTGGGGGATTGGATGAGGGTGAGCTGTCTGAAACTGAATCCTGACAAGACGGAGGTGATGCTGGTGGGTGGGGCCGGAGGGGTGGAGGTCCCCGTCATTGATAAGGTTCGTTCCTCCCTGGTCCCTCAGGTTCATAGTCTAGGGGTGCTTCTCGCTTCGCAGCTCCGCTTGGATGATCAGGTGGCGGCTGTGGCGAGGAACGCATTTTGCCAGTTACATCTGTTACAGCAGCTTTGGCCAGATAATCTCAGACTCCGACCTGGCCACTATCATCCATGCCTTCATCACCTCAAGATTGGACTACTGCAACGCGCTCTACGTGGGGCTACCCTTGGTGACTGTTCAGAGGCTTCAGCTTGTGCAGTATGCGGCGGCCCGTCTCCTTACGGGGACGGGTCGCCGTGAGCGTATAACACCAGTTCTTCGCTCACTGCATTGGTTGCCTGTAGTCTTCTGGGCGCGATTCAAGGTGTTGGTTCTTACCTATAAAGTCCTATACTGTCTGGGTCCCACCTACCTGCGGGACCGCCTCACCTTCTGGATTGGCCACTGTGGTATGCCGGGGGCATCCTCCTTGAGATCCTCAAGTTTATTGGGTGGTGACAATGGAGAGGGCGTTCTTGGTGGCCACTTCCAGGCTGTGGAACTCTCTTCCAGTGGAGATCCGCCTGTCCCCAGACCTTTCCTTCTTCCACAGGAAGTATAAGACTTGGCTGTTTTGCCAGACATTTGATGAGGGAGATGGGGAGGGGGGGAGGGGGGCGGCGAGGGATTTGTTCTAGAGCCTCAAGATTGTTTTGTTTTGTTATGACTGGACTTTTATTGTAATTTTAAATGTTTTATCTTTTTACCTTGTAAGCCATCCAGAGCTGCTTTTAGCAGGATGTGGTGGGGTAGCAAATACTGTAAATAAATATACTGACAGGCAGCCAACCAAGAAGCGGGGAAGGCATGACAGGGGATGGCAACGGACATGTGGCTAGGGCAGAGCAGAGAGGCCTCTTAGGGACGAGGGGGGAGGGGGGGAGTTGTAAGCGGTGGGCCAGAGGGAGTGGTGAAGGAGGGCTGGCTATTGCTCCAGAGACCCCAGGGGCATGGGTTTAAGGCCAGACCCTGACACTTCCTGAGTTGATAACTTTATATATTGTCGGAGGGTAGGGGCTTGCATATGACAAGCAAATTTATGGCATAAATTTGCTTGCTTTATGCTGACAGAACCGTGTTCTAAATGACTGTGGAAAGGATTGATGCAAGATACAAGAGGGGATATGATAAGAAGAAGCTCTAGCTGTTTGGACCTGTCTGCTGGGAGGATACTCATTTTTTAGGGTCTAGCAAATGTCAATCATGATTAGGAGGATCCCATCCGCAGATGACATGATCCACAGACTGGGAACCTCTGTCTTAACACTTGCCGGTTCCTGGAGCTGTGTTAAGGAAAGCTATACCTATAAGTGTTAGCCATCCTGCTTGGGAGAAAAGCTTGAGAGCAGCATATGCCTCAAAAGCAGAAGGCAAATAAAAAGCTACAGAAACTTGACTTGTAACATCTCACAATATGTTGGCTCATCATTCTTGCATGCTTTGGAGTCTGCATTACTGTAATACGAGTTGCTAATTGATATGGATGTTGCAAGGGTTTATTAGGTAATATTGGTAAGAGAGTAAGTAACTCAACCATAGACTTAATTGTCTACGGCTGACGCCCAGATTCCATTCCCCCTTCCATGCAGGGAGACACAGCTGTGGCGAGTAGCCTGCACGCGCCTCTGACTTATTTGACCCACACCCTCCATTTACATGCAGTACTCAGTCTGCCTCTTTGGGTACTTTCACATGGACATGGAGGTGCACAACCCTGGAGCAAGTCCGCCCCCACCCCCTCATCTGCCCATTTTCAGTCACGCCTGAGTCCATTTTAAACAGACCCGGCAGCTACCGAGGCCCACGGCCCACCCGGGCGGCATCCCTCCCCCACACCATAGCATTGCGGGCAGATCGCTCACAACTCTATGGTGTTGCCGGGGCAACCCCCGGCCGGTGGCTGTCTGCCAAGCAGACGGACGGCAGCCCCACCTCCGGCTGCTGCCCTGAGGTTGTGCTGCCCACTCTACTGGCGGTGCTCTGGGATGTACTGGGGCCTTCCCCCCCCCTTCTCTGCCCATGCGTTGGGGGGTGGGAGAGTGTAAATTAACAGCCTGCCCAGGGGTGAGACAGGGCAGGGGTCCATGTGAAGGCACCCTTTGCGTGAGGTCTCTGTCATGGAAGAAGTCTATGCAACCGTTGTGACAGCAAGCACTGGAGAGCATCTGCCTAGGGTGGTAATACCTCCCCTTTTAAAGAGGACGCTTATGAAAAGTACATGGTACAAGGCTGGTAAAGGCGAAGGCATGGCCACCCTACTCCTGCCTTAGCTTTGGACTCCGGGTTGGAGGCCAATTTGGGGTTGGGCGAGGACGGGGGGAGAGCTCGGTTGTTTTTTTATTTTAAAAATTATGTGTATTTTAGAGCTGAGAGAAAAGATGGGTGGAATCATTTCCCATTTTCACCAAGGTAGCATAACAAGGCTGTGGTGGGCCCGATCTCACGTCCCAATTATTGGTCCCGGGAAGAGCGAGGGAGTGCAGTCTTCCTAAGAAGCAGCCATCCCAAGAGGGCTCCTGGCCCATCTCGGCCTCCTTCCTGCAAAGGTGGGGACACTGCCCTGGCTCCCAGTGATCCCCTGGAGTGGCAGCAACCCCACCAGGGAGGCAGTTTTAAGAGTGAGGGTAGGGCTCCACCCTCGCCTACTCTGAAAACTTCCTTCTTGGCTGGGCCCTTTACAAGTCGATTGAGTGCCGCTAGAAATTTCTCAGTGTGTAGAAGGGGAGCAGGGCCAACACCCTGCCCAAACTCACTCGGAAAATTTCCTGGCAGCACTCAGATTGCTTGCACAGGCCCCAGCCAAGAAGGAAGTTTTCAGAGTGGGTGGGGGCAAAGGGTTGGCTCTGCTTCCTCCTCTGCCCACTCTGAAAATTTCCTTGCAGTGCTCAAGCAGCTTGCAAAAGGCCTTCCTGGAGCCCAGAGCCTAGGTTTCAACAAAGCCCGTTTGCAGGGCCAACCTTACCACAGGACAGCCTGGGGCAGCTTCCCTGGGCCCCGCTCTTTCTGAGGGCCCCACGCAGTGGCGCTCTTTTCACCAGGACAGGCTGTGGGGCCATCACTCCATCTCAGTGGGGCCTCAGACATGACCACCTTCAGGGCACTGCAGAGGTTGTCCCCAAGGGGGAGGGGCCACCAGGGGCTTCGCAAATCCTAAGGCCGTCCCTGCCCCTTCGTTCTACGGTAGCCACACGCCTGTTCCCACACTTTCAGAAGGAATGAAGAGACTCATGAGGAGGAGAGAATCCTCTCCCCTCTTCAACCTCTGTTCATTCGGAAATCTGAATTTCCCCTCCCTCTTTACATGGTCAAGACTGGAAACAGCAAGTGGAAGGTGCACAGGGTGAGTCTACATGTTATCCACACACATAACAAGGGTGCAAATAGCAACATGTTCTGACTTCCATAGCAGACGTTCACACGTGCATGCTGCAAAATATGTGGGAGGGGCCACTGCCAGCGCAGCAGTGGGTTAACCTCCCCTGTGTTCCCACGAGGAGGGGTGTTAACGAATTACCCTCCATACAAGAGAGATCTTGGAAGCAATTGTTGTGTGTGCTGGGGGAAGAGGGAGTCCCCAGTCTGCTCTTACCCCATCAAATACCTCAGCATTTCTAAACCTATTCCACTCCCCTCTCCTGTTTTGTATGAGGCGATAAATCTATGCCTCATGAACAGCTTGTTGTTCTAGTTTCCCCGTGCTGGCAGTTCCCAGTAAGTTCCCAACCTGGGAGATCAGGGGAAAGGAAGGGGTATTTAATGGGTCAGGCCTCTACCAGTTGGCTGCCCTGCTACAAGGAGGCTGTGTGTGCCTGCTGTGTCTGGGATACTGTGCCTGTCGCCTCCTGCCAATGTGTCAAACAAGTCAGCTTGAACGGAATGTATCTACTGATGGGCATTCCTGGACAGAAGCAAACGAATGTGGCCAAAACTTGGTAACTTTTCACTTCACGGGGAGGTGACAAATAGACCGTTTTCAATTAAAACACCATTCGCTGTGAATTGTTGTTTTTAGCTCTTACTCTGGGTCAAAACCTGAAGTCTCAGTACAAAACCTGGAGAGGTGATCAGTTCATTCTAGCCAAGATTTCCTTTGTCTGGATGGTTGCCATTTTGGATTCAGCAAATGACAGCCAAACATTGAGGAGGGGGTCTGGGACTGCCTAGAAACAAAAGGAAGTGGGGTGGGGGCAGCACTGCGGCTTTTGGGGGGTGATGGTGTGCTGCAGTGGAGTGGGGAGGGCAGAAGGAGAGAGAGACCAGCGGCGGAGGGGTTAAATGAATGCTTGCCTACACTTCTAAGGAGGCTTCAGCTGCCCACGCTGGTGAAGTTGCACTGAGTTTACATTGCTGTAAATATGAGGAGAATGAGTCGATTCCGTGTGTGTTGACCGGTGAACGTTTGGCCCACTGTCTGACGGCCTCACTTTTCCCTTAGCTGCCTCTGGAGGGAGAGAGTCCTCTTTTGCAACCCAGCCCAGATTTAGCTGACATTTATTTGCAAGGAGAGCTGTTGAAAAGAATTAGTGGTTGCTGCTGCTCAGTAAAGAGACTCCCAGAAGAACTGTGGGCCACAGGATTATAACTCTTAGTTTTCCCGTGGTGGACAGTTATTTCATTATGTGGGAGTGGACATTAAGTCACTGCCATGAAAATAAAAGTCCTGTTGTGCCGATGGACGATTACCGAACGTTTCATGTGCATCAAGGAGGCCTGGCCTGGGTTAATTTGGAACACATAATTTATGCCGTGAGGTGAAATCTCAGACTTACTGTTAATAAATTTGGCATCTCCAGCACAGTAATTGTGAAGAGTGACTGTTCCCTTTCTGTTTGAAGTCTTTGGAAAGCACGGGAAAACCCAAGTTCTCAAAGAGCCAGATAATTTGAAAGTCGCATTTGGCAAAAGAATGTCGGCCTTGACCAAAGGCAACATCCTAATATTGAAGATCCAAATAAAGAGGAGACTCTGGGCCAGACTTTGATCTCAACTAAAACCCACAGATTGGCTGCTTTTACCAGAATAATGCAGCCCCCATAATGAATGTTAGATGGAAGGCCTAACAAGATAATTAGAATCAGGAGCATGAGTTTCTTTGGCCTGGCCCAAGTCCAGACAAAGCACTGGATCCAGGTTGGTTGCAATTTTAACTGGAGAAGAGACAAATAGATTGTTGTTTGTTTATTCACAGATACTATTTGCATTTTCAGGCAGCCCTTTGAATATGGGGATAATATCTACATCGGAAAGCAGAGTCTGTATATTTGCATACCTGCTTATTCAGTTACTCTGATTTGTTTCATTTATTTGCTTGCTTGCTTTGTTTGTTTATATAGCACTGGCAATGTACCTAGCACTGAGTAATCATTAATTAGAGATGGGTTCCTGCCTCGAGGGGCTTACAGTCGAGGATAGACGAGGTTGGGGAGACAAGGGAGACGGTTATGTTTTATTGTGCTATCTTGGGTATTTGGGTTGGTTGGTTTGATATATTATTATTATTATTATTATTATTATTATTATTATTAACAAACATTTATATAGTGCCAGCAGTGTACCTGACACTTTACAAAGTAATAAAATCGACACGGTCCCTGCCCCTAGGGCTTAAAATCTGAGAGACAGGAGCTGGGGGAGAGACATAGGAAGGGGAACAGAGGGAGAGACAAGGGGTCTAACGTTCATGAAGATGCGAGGTCTCAAGTGCACGTACTTGGCTTGGTTACGATGAGAATGACAGCAGGCAGGTTCATGTTGCAAGGATAAGGGTAAACAGACCGTAGGTATAGGAAATAGTGGCTCAGCAGGATAAAGAGTCAGACAGAGCAGAGCGAAAGAGGTGAGTTTTAAGGAGAGATTTGAAGGTATGAAGGGAGGGGGCAAGGCGGATGTGGACAGGGAGGGAGTTCCAGGCATGGGGGGCAGCAAGTGAGAAGGGACGAAGGCGCTTAGGGGAGCAGGGAAGGCGTGGAAGGGTGAGAGAAGGGACAGAGGAGGAGCGAAGTGCACGGGCTGGAGTATGGAGGGCGATAAGTGCAGAGAGGTAGGGGGGAGCAAGGTTGTGAAGAGCTTTATAGGTGAAGACTAGGAGCTTGTGCAGGATTCGTTCAGGAAGGGGAAGCCAGTGAAGCGAAGAGAGGAGGGGCTGCACATGGTCGAAGCGACGGGCGAGGTGGATGACCCTGGCAGCAGAGTTTTGGACAGAGATGAGGGGAGAAAGGGAGAAAGATTTATGGAGTTTACTTCATTTCAGCAATTGCGCGTGCGCAGCTAGTGCTGAAATGGCGTAACCAAAATTCTGAAACAACCAAATAATGGAGCCAGAATAACCAAAATTCTCCAAATCAGCAAACTGAAATAGCCAAAACAGCTATCTGATGAAACGGGAATGAATAGCTGTTACTATCCACTTTGTCGGTTTTGTCTAGGAGGGTGTGAATTTTGACAGGTGTATTCATTTTTTTTTCAGCTCCAATTTTAACCCAGTCTGACTGGATTCAGATGTGGCTGGGCTGAGCAGCACAGATTGTCCCCTCCCCTTAAGGACAATGGTACAGCAGTTCACAAGGGACAGGGCTGTGTTGGAAAGTAGATGTTCAACATCCTGGAGCATGACCTTGTTTTGTCACTTTCGGACATGACACTTCACAAGGGATGCAGAAATTGCAGCGCTCCACAGTGCACGGGGCTATGTTCCGGCTGGGTCAGGCCTTAGCTGTGATTTGGTGTTTCCATCGTAGGGCAGGAGAGAGTAAGTGGAACAACCTAAACATAGTTCAGATAGTGGAGAAAACTGCACGACTCCTCCTGTCACCTAATCTGTTTATGATGATGTATTAAATACCTCTTGCAGCAGATTCAGTGTTAGCCCTTTTAACATTGTGTGACCAAGCGAGATCAAGTTGCCTTGGGTCAGGTAGAACACAGTAGCCGGTAGGAGCTCAGCGGTTGTGAGGCACCTTCCTGCCAGGGTAGCAGGTGAGTCTCAAGATTTACCATGTTATTTTGGTTACCAAGAACTGTGGTTTGATTTAATAGATGGGGAAAGGGCTGCACTCCATATGCTTTCTTCTCCCCCCCCCCCTCCCTCCCACGCTCACGTAGCTAAGCTGATGATCACCTTTCCTGTAAAGAGAGGTTTTTTTAAAAATATTATTTTCATTTTCTCCCCTAAATCTGGCCCAGTGACTCCATTATAAGCCTCAGCCCTGTTGTGCGAGTCATTTCCTGTGACATGGCCATGTGCAGAATGCATGTACTAGTCTCAATGCACAATCCTAGATGTAGGAGTTTGATGGACTTGGCATGAATTTGGACTATCCAAATTGAGTGATGTGGAGGTGGTCAAGGCCGGCAGTATAGCTGAGTTTAAAAGAGGTTTGGACAAGTTTCTGGAAGATAGTTCCATTAGCAGCTATTAGCCAGACAGGATTGCGGAACAAAACCCTTTACTGTCAGGAGCCTGGGGATGACCCACAGGGAATGGATAGCACGGTGACCTCTTGGGTGCTTCTCCCAGGCCCCCGTGACTGGCCACTATCGGAGGCAGGATGCTGGGCTTGATGGACCATTGTTCTGACCCAATATGGCACTACTTATGTTCTTAAAAAATAATAATCCTAAGAACTTGTATTTAAATTGGAGAACGTTTGTGAAAAGTGGTTCATGGGGAAAGGTGCTTATTTTAGGCCAGGAATATGCTTGTATAGTGAGCAGTAGTGATCGGAATGCTGCTCCTATATTTGACTTGTGTGTATACCATGTATATTTTGTGTCCTACGTTCTGAACTTAAACAAAGCAGGATAAGGATGAATGACCTTGAGAATGAACTCGGACAACCTCTTGTTCAGCATTCATTAGCAGCTGTGGGTTTGGCTTGTATTTGGGCTTTTTTATGGTTTTGTTTTATTTTTATTTATTTTTTTAAAAGCTATTTGGTGGAAGGGAGCATATTTATAAAATGTTAGCCTGGATCATCTGAAGTCAATGGAATTGTTTCTGCTTTTGCCTGGGCTCAGTGTAGCCCAAGGGCACAATTCCTTTGACGATGATCAAGGCCAGATTTCTCCTCTTAAGTCTTGGAATTTGAAAAGTTATGTCAACTCTGTCTGTTTACTTATTACAGCCTTCATTGTTAGGGATGTTGGGTTTTTTTAATACTGTGGGAAAAGATACAACAAAAAACAAACAAAACAAAAAACCCCACCAAAAACCACAGCGTATCCTGGTCTAAGCCATAGGTGACCGATAATTTAACTGTTGATAGGGGGGGGCTGGGCAGGGGGGTCTACAGAGTTTTTTAGGGCTGCCAAAAATCGGGAGGGGGGGAGCATGTGCCCCCATACCTCCCCCACCAGTCACCTATGGGTCTAAGCACACACATCTCATGAGTCAGCGTGTAGATTCTCTGGGTTCATTCTGTTCCGAGGGCTGGCAATGCTGTGGAGGAAGTCTAGGGGAGAAGGGTGCAGCACCCTCATTGGGGATCTAGAGTGGCTCAGGCCCAGGAGAGGCTGCAGATCAGCTGCTTCATGCTGACAGCGGAGGAGTAGAGCTGCAGCATGTCACTGACTGTGGTTGAGGTTGCTGTGGTGGATCAGGAGTGGGAAACCTCAGGGGCAAAATGCAGCCTGCGGCTAGATTTTTAAAATTATTATTATTGTTTTATTACATTTGTGTAGCACCAGCTGTGTACCTGGCACTTTACAGAACAGTAAGAATGACGTGGTCCCTGCCTACGGCTTACAATCTAATAGACACGGAGGGATAAATAACAGTCAAGCGGACACGAGGTCTCAGGTTCACGTGCTTGGCTTGGTTGCAGTTAGGCAGGAGTCTGCGGGGAGGGCAGACAGTAAAAATTGAAAGGAAAGTTCTAACAGGCGTCAGGCAAGGTGGCGAGGAAGAGCTGGTTTTTGAGGAGGGATTTGAAGGTGCGGAGGGAGGGGGCAAGGCGGATGTGGACAGGGAGGGAGTTCCAGGCATGGGGGGCAGCGAGGGAGAAGGGGTGAAGGCGGTTAAGGGAGGGGACAGAGGAGGAGCGGAGCGTGCGTGCAGGAGTGTGTAAGGAGACTAGGGCTGAGAGGAAAGGGGGGAGCCAGGTTGTGAAGGCATTTATAAGTGAACACCAGGAGCTTGTGAAGGATGCGTTTGAGAAGGGGGAACCAGTGAAGTGAGGAGAGGAGAGGCTGCACGTGGTCGAAGCGACAGGCTGAGTGGATGACCCTAGCAGCGGAGTTTTGGATGGAGATAAGGGGGGACAGGTGAGAGCGGGGGAGGCCAGTAAGGAGGAGGTTGCAGTAGTCAAGGTGAGAGATGACCATGGCATGAACAAGGGTTTTGGCTGAGGAGACAGAAAGAAAGGGCCGGATCCGAGCAACGTTGTGGAGGGCGAAATGTTGTTTGGCCCTTTCCCAGCTTTTGGGTCTGGCTCATAGTTCCAGCCCCTATTCTCAAGCACTGAAGGAGAGAGCTCAGGGAAAGGCAACAAAGCCGAGGACATGCACTCAAAGGCCCCTTTTACACGGGCCGCAGCTGGGTGGGGGTGTGCCACGGTCCGTGTGCGGTGGGTGAGGAGAGGGTTCTGACTGGGTGCACGCCCATCACCACGCATGGAGGTACCTCTGTTTTTTCCGGTATGCAGGAGCGCGCACGCCCACCCCCGTGAGATTTACATGGGTGGCACCCATGATGGTGGCTGTGCGCACACACGCATCCCCACACATGGAGGTACTGGAAAAAACTGAGGTGCCTCCATGCGTGGTGATGCGTGGCTGCCGCCCATGTAAAAAGGGCCAAAAAAGGGACTGGATCCGTGATCTGGACCCGTCTCCTTCTTCCCAAATCCTGTGCACACCCTTTAAGTGCCCCTGCCCCCAACTCCTAGGGAGCCCCTGTAACTTGTACTGATTTTCAAAGTGGCCTTTGGGAGGGAAAAAGATCCCCGCCATTGCTGTGGATTGTTCTAGATTTACACAATTGTTGGGCAGTATTTGCACTATTCTTTCAAGAGTGAGAATTTTCATGGGGAGTTTTGTAGTCCACAGCGTCGGGGCCGTGGATCTGGGCCTTGCCGTCCTTGGGGGCCACACAAGAAACACCTGAGAAGGAGCCCCAGCAGTGACATCAAGAACAGGCAGTTCCCAGCTCAGATGGGAGACTCTTGGGGCAGCTGTTACCTCTGGGGCCTGCTGCTCCTGAGGCTTGCGACAGTGGCGCTCCTGGAGTCCCTTGGGAGGGGTGTCAAGGCAGGTGCTTTCTACAGGGCCCGAGTTGTCATTGGGCGAGAGGGGCAGGCTAACAAATGTAAATAAATAAAATAAATGCCCCACCCAGATATAGTCCCTGCCTCCCACCCCAGGTAATCCACCTCCATGACCCTGGGCCTCCTGAATCCGTGAGCATCCACCCCCTGAATTCCTGCACACCACTGTCTAAATTTCACAGAAATTCTTGGCAGGGGAAGTCTTTTATTTTGTTTTATCCTATGTTGTCCTATTTTATAATGGCTATATAAATAAACCTTGTTTGACTTTGACTTTTGGCAGGGGAAGTCTAGCCTTGTTCACCATCTTAGCAGCCGAGTGACAACTGTTGTTTTTTTTATCCTAGCAATGTCTCTGTGAAGTAGGGCAGAACCTCCTCCGCTTTGCAGCTGGAGAACTGATGGACTTGAATTGCACAAGAAGCTTGTGGCTGAGCTGGAAACTGAATGCTAGTCCAAGAGTCCAAGTTCATTGTCCTATTCACTGGGCCGTTCTGCCTTGCTCCTCTCTCTGTTACTGCTTTAGAATTCCAGTCTCCTGTGAAACAGGCATCTCTTACCTCAGCCATTCTACCAGACACTTAACACACATTGGGCCTGTTGTTCCCCTCGCAGCCCTGTCTTCCCTTTCAAATAATGCTGACTTGTGTCTAGTCATCCATGGTGCTCTAGTTTCTGTAAGGAAAACATTTTTTTGCCAGGAACCCTAATATTTTTGTCTGGCTCACATTAAAGCACTGGGCTGTCATTTAATTGGTTTTGTTTATTTATTCAAATGTATACTTTCCCATTAAGGCTCAGGGCAGTTGACAACATAAAAACATCTATAAAAACATTTTCTAAATCCCCTGGTCCTCCAAAACGATCTCTATCCCTGCCTGCCAAACATTTGGCCAAACAGAAAGGTCTTAGATCACTTCTGGAAGATGAGCAGGCTCCGGCTCGGTCCAGACAAACCTCCAAGGGAAGGGAGTTCCATAATTGTGAGGCAGCCATCAAAAGCCACCTCTCTGCGTGCCCTTGTAAAAACTTCACAGCCAGATGGTACCTGCAAGAGGGCATTCCTGGCTGACTTCAGAGGCCGTGATGGGACACGAGGGTAGAGGCGGTCTTTCAGCTCCTTGGGGCCCAAGCTGTTTAGAGTTTTATAAGTGAAAACCAGCACCTTGAATTGTGCTTGGAAAGCTATTGGTAGCCAGTGCAGACTCAGGTGCAGAGTCATGCATTTTTATTTATATATATATAATTATTAATTTTATTCAATTGCGTGACCACAGGTCAGTGCAAAGGAAACTTAGCAATACAACAAAGGACTAATCAGTCAATTAGAGAGTAACAATAAATAATGATAATAGTAATAAGTAGTAATAAATAAACACTTATGAGCAAACATAAGCATATTAAAGTTAAAAGATTTAAAACACAAAATATTAATCAACATGAGTACAAAATCATAAAAAGGAGAGTCCCCAAACTTAGCATCGAATACAGGTGTCTAGTAGGGGACACCATGCATAAAAATCAGAACAAACTGTATCAACTGATTCAACATTTGCAAAGTTTTAAGGCCAAAGTGGCCATATTTAGCATCATATCATGCGAGTTAGAGGCCAGACATAACTGAAACAGCTGTAAGGAGGAGGAGTGAGGATGAGAAACCAACCAGGGGGCCAGATGGAGATTCCTTAAAAGGAAGGTAAGTAGGCACTGAAAGAATATGTGGAGCAAATCCTCAACTTGACCTTGATTACAGCAGCAAACTCTTTCATCGTACGGAGTGCCATTTCGCCTACCCGCTAACACACGAGAGGGAATAAGATCAAAACGCAACAGCGTCAGAGCCCTTCGAAGATTCCGATCTTCGACTAATCTTAAATAAGGCTCGCAGCCAAAAGAGCTTTTAAGAAACCTGTAGAAGGGGGCACAGCAAAGCGATTGAATAGCTTCAAGGTCAGGCTTGATAGCCAAATCAACTAACTGCCTCTTTATTATCTGCTTAGCCTTGACAATGGCAAGGGGTTTAAGAAACGCGATAGACAAACCCAAAAAATGCAAATGAGACTCTACCATACTCAACCAGAGTCCGGGGGGAGAACCCCAAGAGGAGGCTTCCTCCAGACACAGGCGAGGGAACCTGTCCTCCCGCATGGCTTCCACCCTAGACCAATAGATGAGCCAAGAGCTTATTCCTCATTGGAAGGGAACCCAACTGCAAACGCAGGAAACAGGCTGGGGTGCAGGTAGGAACCCCTAATAGAATTCTCAAAAAATAATTCTGGATGGGCTCAAAAGCAGCCAGAGCACCAAAGCCCCATAATTCGGCCCCAAATAGAGCGCTGGGCTTGGATTTGAGATCAAAAATCTTTAAAGCAGGCATCACAGCCCACCCCCCATGACAGCACCAAAAACTCAACCGCCTAATAACTGCTTGTTTCAATTTTAATTTAGCAGCCATGACATGAGATTTCCAGGTACCAGAAGAGTTATATAACAAGCCCAAATAGCAGTAGGCTGACACCTGTTCTAACCCAATTCCATCAAGGGACCATTTACGGCGAGCGAGTGGTTTACCGGCAACAAGCACCTTAGATTTATCATAATTAACAGAAAGTCTGGATTCCTTGCAAAACTCGCCAACAGCCACTAACATCCTATCCATACCTAGGGCAGAGGGAGATAACAGGACCATGTCGTCAGCATGCAAGAGGATGGAGACAGGTCTCAGCCGGATCTTTGCCGGATAGAAGAAATCACCTTCCAGAGCCGCTATGATGCCATTGATAAAAAAAGCTAAATAAAAAAGGAGCAAGGACACAGCCCTGCTTAACACCATTTGAGACACGAATGGGAGGAGAAAGCAAATTCCCAGCTCGACTTTAACTCTGAGGGAAGTCTGATAATATAAGACATGAACCAGAGAAATCAGCCTTTGGTTGATATTTGTCTTAAACAACCTGTCCCATAGAATATTCCTATCCACCAGATCGAAAGCAGATTTAAGGTCTAGAAAGGTCATTATTAGCCGTTCCTTCCTGACTTTAATATATTTGTCCAGCAGATGCTTCAGCGTTAGACAGTGGTCCAGTATTGAATAGCCCGCCCGGAAACCCGCCTGCTCCTCACTGAAGGAGTTAGCAGTGGAGGCCCAGTCTTCCAGCTTATTTAGCAGAAATCTAGCGTACATTTTAGCAACAACATAAAGAAGACTGATAGGGCGATAGTTCTGGGGGAGATTTATGTCCCCCTTTTTAAAGACGGGGACAACAATACTGACATTCCAGCCAGCTGGAACCAAGCCACATTCATTAATGGTAGTAAATAGTTTGGCAAGAATCAGAGACCACCAGTGGGGGTTCTGTTTAAATAGATCTGCCGGAATATCGTCTATCCCAGGAGCTTTATGAGACTTAAGCTTACTAAGTAAAGAGCTAATCTCTTCAGGTGAAACTGGGGGCCAGGAGGGGGTGTCTCTAAATAGATCAGAGTCCAAGATAACCAGATCCGGCATTCTATTGAAGATACCTTTAAAATGGAAGTGCCATGCCAACAAATCTGAAAGGGCTGAAGAATACGGAGGTCGAAAGCCCAATTTAACCAATGACCAAAATAACTGAGAATCACCCCTACTAACCGCATCCACAAGAGTTTTCCAGGCATTATGCTGGAAAAAACAACTTATTTTCCTTAACAAGTTTCTTATATAGGTACTTAGCTTCCGTGTACTGGGTTAAATTAACTGAATTCGGAGTGGGCTTGAATGATCTTGCACGCGTCTAAGAAGGGTACGTCGTCTAAGGCAGTCCTCATCAAACCACCTCGGGGGCAAGGGCAGGGGCTGCACAGATAGAGACTGAGTAAGATTCTTAGATAATCTGTCACGAAACAGCTGCGCTAGGTCACCAAACTTCCCAAGAATTAACACCGGGTCATCCTGCCCAAGTTCAAAAAAGGACTGGTCCAATTTACAGAAAGAATCCTGTAAATAAAGATCAGTGCACACCTTTTGCATCTTAGTGGTCCAGTGGATTCGGGGCATACCATGCTTTGCCCACCACTCGGGTGCAGAGTCATGCATTTTGTTTCTATTATTTATTTATTTATTTATATTAAAACTTATATGGTGCCCCTTCCTGCCTCAGGCATCTCGGGGCGACTAACAACATTTTAACAACATTGAAAACATATTAAAATAAACAGTAATAAAACTACAATTAAAACAACCTAAAAAGCCCATACCCACCCAGCCTAACCCACCCCATCTCCCTTGGGAAAGGGTCAGCGAAACAGCCAGGTCTTACACTGTCTGCGGAAACAGCGGAGGTCGGTAATCAAGTGGAACGGGAGGGAGTTCCACAGCTATGGCGCAGCCACAGAGAATGTCTTCCTCATGGTAGACACCCAGGGGGCCTCGAGGAGGGGGCCCCCAGCCGACCGCAGAGGCCAATCCAGGACCCGGAGGGTGAGGCGGTCCTCCAGGTAGGCGGGGCCCAAGCCGTTTAGGGCCTTCAAGGTCAACACCAACACCTTGAATTGGGCCCAGAAAACTATCGGCAGCCAATGCAGAGAACGACGCACTGGTGTAATGTGCTCGCATCGGCTTGTCCCAGTCAAGAGACGGGCCGCCGCATTCTGCACTAGCTGCAGTTTCTGAACCAGCCCCAAGGGTAGCCCCACGTAGCCTCATTTGACTGAAGCCATCCATCCTTTTTGTTCCTTTGTCTCACTAACTTTTGGTGAGGGGGACGGGTAGCGGGTGGGGGGGGTTCCTTTTGCGGGGAGGAGGGGTATTTGTTTCTTTGTCAGGCTGCAGCTGTTTTTAAGGTTTTAACTGCTGTTTTGTTGTTTTATTTATTTATTAATTGAAACAAACTAGAAACATGTGCTTCCCTAATAGCACTATCATTTTAAGTGAACGTGCATTTTTTTTCTCGGTCATTGCTTCTGATCCATTGTGAACCTAGACAGTCTAGGCAGGTGGCTTGGCCACATTACCGGGCTGTCAATTACTGGATGTCCAGGCCTAAACAAATCACCTACAGGGGCTCAGTAAGGAATGCCACCTTCAACCGCAGGAATATTTCTGGGGGCAGGAAAGATTCACATTCCTCTAGTGCATCGGCTAGTGACCGCTGCTGGGGGTAAGATACCGGACTGGATGGGCCAGTGCCTTTGCCATGGGTCTGGCAGTTCCTTTGGTTGTAGATACACATCGACCTCTTCTACTTGTTAAACATAAACCTGGAAGGAATCCTTGTGTTCAAGCTAGGCTTGAGAACCCTGAATTCCACCCCAATTTGTTTTCTCTTGCACTGAAAGTGCTGAGGGGGCCGTGTGGTCTCCAGCTCCCCACAGTGGAATATCCCTTGTATTTCTACAGGGCTGGATGAATTCACGGGAACTCTACAGAGAGGGATCCCATCCCCCATTACTGCATTTTTTTCTGCCTCTTATCCTTTCCAGGAGGTGAAATATGGCCCGGCTAATGAGATTTTTGTCAGAGTTGATCTGCTAGATTTAAGGCTGGAAAAAATGCTGGGTGGCTTTAATTCCCATAGAACAAATGCTTGTTCAAAAGTACCTGCTGCCTTCAGGCCGGACAGAGTCTGCCTTGAATTTCCATAGCACCTTGCAGTTATCTTGTAGCTGAAGCTAGTTGAGGCTGTTTTTCCATTGAAACCAATTCCATAACATTACAAACTGAATCGAGGCAACACATAAGCATCCCTGCTTCACTTACAAACTTGTTTCAAAAAACATTCTGAGAGGGCACCATTATCACTCCAGTGTGCTCTGTGTTAGAACAATAATAGAGGTGAAATGAGAGACTGGTATCCAGTTTAGAATCGACCAGCTATCTGGTTTTACCGGATGACCATTTACCAAATTACCATTTAATTACTGTTTGATTGATCGATTTTTCTCCCTTCCTCTATTCAGAGTGGTTTGGTTATGCAGTAACATGGTAAACTGTAAATAGTAAGTTGGCAAATGGTAATATCTGGTAGTCTTGTTTGGTGTTTAACCTTCACGGTTACCAGACAGACATGAGGCTGACTATCCCCGGATCTGCTCTGGGGTTGCACTCCTGCATCTGCCCGCTTGCAGCCCCACCTGGGTCAGGTTTAGATGGACCCAGGGGCTGCCGCAGCCCACAATTCACCCATGTGAAGCTCCCCCTGGCCCCTCCCCCAAACCATAGAGTTGTGGACACATTGCCCAATGCTCTAGGCTGCCACCCACAACACTGTGATGTTACCCAGGGCAACGCCCAGCCGAGAGTGGAGCTGCAGCGGTCGTTTGCCGAGCAGACGGACAGCAGCTTTGTCTCGGGCCAGTGCCCTGGATTTGGGCGGCCTGCACCGTGCTCCTGGTTGTTCCAGAGCACCGCAAGGGGGCCTGGAGCAGAGCAGGGACAGCCTGCTCCACCTGCACATCTGACAGCAATTGGTTCACTTGGAGGGGAGAGGTGGCTCTTTTTGGAGCTGACTTACACGCACAGTCTGGGTATGGCCGGGTCACAACGAACGTGTGGGCAGGCAGCCCTGCCTGTGCTGTGCTCCCAGTGCCCCACCCCTCCGCCATGACAGACAGTCATGGCAGCCAATGAGGCACAACCATAGCTACCAGCCATGGCGCTGTGCCAGCACATATGTGCTCACCCGCTTTGGCCCAGTCAGGCGGGACTGTGCCCGGGCTCTGACCTCGGAGGTTGCCAACACCGCCCAGGGCAATCCCCGGCTAACATCTGGTGGTGTGTGGTTCCACGTGCTGCTAGATCCAAATCATGTGTGTGTGAGAGAGAGAGTGGGAGAGAGAGAGAGACCCTCTTCCCCTATTTTTAGCAACACCCCCCTCCCTGGAGTTTTTCACATACAGGCAACTAAATCATTAGCGTCTAAATAAAAAATAAAACAAAAAATAAAACTTTTCCGAGCTCTTGGCCTCAGTTACATTCAGTAGCAGTGAAATCTATGTATCCTATATAATGGGAGAAAAAAAAATGTTATGAAAACAGACACAAAAAACCTGACTACACAAAGACAGGGAGACTTGGGGCAGGTAAAACAGCTGAAACTACTCTTGCTGTTTGGGGATGGGGAAGAGTTTGACCTGAATTCAAATTGATAGTTTTATAACTCACAGTTTAGCTTCTGTCTCCTGGTTGGGACAGCAGAAAAGCAAATTCACAGTCCAGTGCTTTCACGTGCTCCTAATGGAGCCATTTAAGGGTGTTGAACAAAGCATGAATGAAGCCAGTTTTGAAGAGAAGGGAAAGAAAAAATGGAAGAATCCTGTCAAACGTGTAGTGTTTAAAATGCAGGTCAGAGGATACAATTGACTTTAATTAGGGAAAGTAAAACTAGATCCTGAATGCTAATGGACTTGCTCGCCGTCTGGGTTCATTTCAAAGCGTTCCCACTTGACTGTCCCTGGAGACGTTTGTGTTTAGATCTAACAAAGGAGATGAAAAATGACATGACCTGTTTGCTCTGGGTATATCTGTTCACAGAAAAGATGTTGTTGGCGCCCTCCATCATCACAAGGATACGTGAATGAGATGGGCTGGAATCCTGGTACAGCATGGACATTCTTCACGGAAAAGCTTTTCAATGATCTGCGTTCTTGACAAGTTGCTGGAATCTCCCAGCTTGCTAGTAATAAGCTAAGTGTATCCCTAGGGGAAGTCGGAGTATCGCATCCACATATTTGACAATAGCGGAAAACAAAATCCAGACAGTACCTGTTCAGAAGCGACAGGCTTCCGCTTTCCAATGCAGCTGACTGCATTCTGGTTGCAGCGAAGGGAGCATAATATTTATACACCCACCCAGCTGAGCTCCACATTGTGAACCTTTGGATAAGGTGTTGGGCCTTCGATCTGGGAGACCAAGGTTCAAATCCTGTCTTAACCATGTTGATGATACAGAATTCTATCTCCTTTGCCCTCTCAGCTCAGTCTCTGCCCTGGAGGAATGCATGAGTGATATGTTGGAGCTACCTTGTGGTCAAACCTGTGAGACTGAGGTGATGCCCCAGGGCCCGGCATGTTGCAAGGGGGTCTGGTGGGGGTAGTGGGCCAGGTAAAGAACGTGGGCATCAACTACTCTCTTCCTATGAGAACTTGAGTATTAGATGTGGTTTGAAGATGTTTTTTCCAGCTGTGCCATTTGTGCAAACTACATCTGTATGTAGCTGACCTTGCTACAGCAACCCGTACCCCGGGGACCACACGGCTTGATTTCTGTAATTTGCTGTTTTATGGGCTTCCAGGGGTGCGCCTCCATTGATTGCAGCTTGTTCAGAATACAGCGGTGTGACTGCTTACTGGTTTGGGCAGCCCTGTGTTCTCTGCGTTGGCTACCTGTTGTATAAAGCTGTGGAGAGAATTTAAGATTGCGCTGCTGCCGTTTAAGGCCCTGAATAGCATAGGCCCTGGCTTTATTACAGACCTATTCCTGGAACCTCGCCCTGACGGCTATCTGTGCTCAGATGCCAACCGCTGTTTGGGAATCTAGCCATCGCACCTTGAGTCATCGGGCGATTAGGCCTTTGCTCTGCTGGCCCCCTCAGTGTGGAACTGACTCCCTCTAGATGCTTGTCTCAGTTCCTCCCTCTGGACCTTCGAAAACCATCCAAAATTCTCCTGGTGCTTTTAGAGGATCCACTGCTGGTTCCCCTTCATGTACTCTTTTCTCCCTTATTACCTCCCCTTCCTCCCTTTTAACTGTTTTAAATGGATTTTAAGTTGTTATGGTGTGTTATTTTTTATGCTGTAATGCGCTTCAAGCACCATAATATTATAATCAATTGATTTCTGTAGTACCCCTCCACTGGATGATGCTTGAAGCATTTTAGCATTAAAAATAAAACACCATAGCTTAAAATCCATATAAATCCATTTAAAATAGTTAAAAGGGGGAAAGTAATGCTTGCCCTGTGGCCTCTGCATTGGCCTCCCGTTGAGCTGGGGATGGAATTTAAGATTGCGCTGCTGTTTAAGGCCCCAATAATAATAATTATTATTATTATCATCGACTCATTGAGTGTGCTTGAGGACCAGCCTCAGTTCCCCATCTTTGAAATGGGGATAATAATGACCTACCTCACGGGGCTTTTATGGGGGTGAGCAAGAAAAGGACTGAAAATCACTTTGAATGCTGAATGTGCTACGGAAAGAATAATTTTTTTAAAGAAAATAATCCACTGATTTGGTTAAAAGCAGGGACCCGTGCTCACTGCATAGTCCCCAATCCCGCCAATGCAGAAAATACAGTGAATGTGGGTCCCTAGATAAAAGTATTTCTCCTTGAAATCCGTTAATGACATCAGAACACATTCTTATGAGGGACTGCCGTTGTGTAACTGGATCAGTTACCCCCCTTTGAGCCAGTTTGAATATACTTAATTAATTTCTCATTAAGAATGTTCACTGTTTCAGAAAGGATTGTTCATGCCACTCATTAGTGCCACGCTAGGCCTGGATACACACACCTAGGTCCAAGAATACTGTCAAACTGATTTAGGTCTGTGATGATAGGAGTACCCACTTTTAGGCATGCATGGAATTCACGAATTGGAGCAATCGCCTGCGTTCAGAAGGACCTCTCACCATACGCGTGCTATTTAGACATCCCAGCCCCCATCCTCACCCCTGAAAAAACAGTCACATGGTACCTGTAAAGCCACATTTCCCCATCCTCACTGCTGAGGGTCCCGTAGAGAAATAGCAATATTGGAGGAACCCTAAACATTGTTTACAGAGCATGTCTCCATCCACCTCTGTATGTGTTCAAAATGGCAATTGGAGCAACCGCGATCTTGCATAAATTCAGTTGAGACGGTCAATCCACATCCTTAGTGCACGAGTTGGTGGATGCGCATTCTGGAACCCTCAGTGTCAGGGATTCCAGAAACCGGATTAAGACGTGGTCCGCGGAAGTTTCAACACATCACGCATGAGAGTTGTTTAAACGTGAAAAACTGAGTTTTACTTGTGGTTTTAACTGCCTGCAGCACGTGAGTTTTGTCTCATCGAAAAGCAGCCTTGATCCAGCCGTACGTAGACCAAGAGTGGGAATTTTTTCCCTTCAGAAAACCATATTGGAAATTAGTACAAGCTAGGAATTTGGAGGAGGGCACCTCCACGGGGTGCTCTGGATGGGGGAAGGAAGGATCCATGTCTAGAACATGGATTTGTGCCATGGAACCATCCTCTGTACGCACGTCAGTCCACACTCTAATTTCTGCTTCCTCCCTTCCGAGCTTACTCTTCCAGTGCTTATGAGAAGGAACTGGACTTAGGGGCCAGAGATGGAAGAGACAGCCTGAGGGTAGAGAAGTTCTTAGGAGATTTGAATGGAGGGAGCAGAGCATGTGTGTTTCAGGGAGGCGACACCACACTTGGCCTGCTGCTAAGGGACCATAATTAAGGTGGAGGTGGGACTGAGACTGGAATTGTTTCTCCGCATTGTGTTCAGTCTAGAGGCAATTAGACTGCTGTGTCTGCATTCGTGCCTGGATTTAAATCCGACTGTAGGCAAAATTTTAAAATATGGAAGAGGTTTGCTGGGCACAGGATCAGCTCATTCGCAGTGCTATCCCCTCCTATTTGGGGTCTCATTTACACTGTGTAAACAGCTTGCAACAGCTGACTCCCCTCCCTCCTTTCATGGGGCAAACCATGGCCCTTTCAACCAAAAAGAAAATTGGCATCAGGTGGAAGCTTCTTTGAAACAAATAAGCAAAGTTTATTGCTGAACTCAGAACACAAACTGATTTTTCCCTCTACTCTTTCCAAACGTTTCCCTCTACACTTACCTAGTTTTTATTACACTTTGTTTATCTGCACTTCTGATTCATAAAATATCGGAGCATTGGGAACTTTGCATGTTCGCTTCGATTGCTCCAAATTCAGAGTTCCTACTTTCTTGGAAAGTTATCTGTAAAAAGGAGAATTAACTGTGACATGACTGATGAGACAGCCATGTTCCCACCATATGACTATCTTGGTGAGACTTTTTTTTAGGGTTAAGAGGGGTGTGGGGTGTTGGAAGGAGAACAGGGGAGTTATTAATGGGGTCAGGGGGGAGGGGGTAGTTCCTCCAGTACCGACCTCTGGTGGCAGCGGGGGAAGGGATGGGGGGGTACCGCCTGGTGGCAGCAGGCTGGGGGCTCTACCCGACACCCGGTGGTAGGGGGAGTTTGGGTGGAGAGGGAATAGGGTATCTGGTATCAGTCCCTGGTGACAGGAGGGTGGCCAGTCAGAAAGGGGGTGGGTTGGGGGATGGGAGGGGGGGAAATTTGGGTTGGGGGAGTCTTGGGTGGGAACCTCTGGGGGCTCTGGGGGAGCAGCCGACAGGAGGGGGTCACAGGATAGTGTGGATGGGGGGGGAGGAGATGGATATTGGGGTCATCTTGGGTCGTGGACAGTATGGTCAATGGGGGCAGAGGGCTCGGGTGCCCAGGGGCCTTAGGGGCCTTGTGGAACTTCAGAGAACCTACCCACCACCTGAGAGTCTAGGGGATTTGGGTCCAGGGTCCCTCGGCGGGGGACTGATGCTGTTGAATGCAAGTTCCATAGTTAATAAGGTCCCGATAATCTGGGATTTGATCCTGGATGGGGCAGTGGACCTTGCATGTATAATGGAGACCTGGTTGGACGAGGAGGCGGGGCCAATCTTGGCTGATCTCATTCCAGCCGGGTATGCCGTGCAGCATCAGCCTCGGGTAGGGGGTGGTGGTGTAGCTGTGATTTTTAAAGAGACATGGTCAGTTAGGAGGTATCCAGTTCCAGATATTCCTGGGATCAAGGCCCTCCATGTGGTGTTTGATCTGGTTGGGGGCAATTTGGGGATACTGTTGGTGTACCGGGCCCCTTCCTGCCCAGCAGCATCCCTCCACGCTCTAGCAGAGCTGGTCTCAGTGGTGGTGTTGGGCTTCTCTAGGATCTTGGTCCTGGGGTACTTCAATGCCCATACCGACACTGCCCTTGTGTGGGCGGAGCGAGAATTCATGACCACCATGGCAACCAGCTGCCCAACCCATGTGGGGGGACATACCCTCGACCTGGTGTTCTGTTCTGGCCTTGAGGCAGATGATCCGGTAGTGGAGGATGTGTCAGCTATGCCCTTGTCCTGGATGGATCATTACCTCCATCAGACCAGTATCTCAGTGCGCCACCCCCAGAAGGGGAAGGTACCAGTTAGGATGGTCCACCCTCGGAGGCTGATGGAACCTCAACAGTTCCAGGAGGCCCTGGGGGATTTAACCCTGGACCCTGTCAGCCACTCTGTGGATGAACTCATCCAGGCTTGGAACATCTTGCTTGGGGAGGCTATTGACAAGGTGGCTCCAAGACATCCCCTGTCCCTGTCTTGACACTGCAGGGCCCCTTGGTTTACTGAGGGGCTGCGGGGTATGAAGCAGTAGGGTAGGCAACTAGAGCGATGCTGGCGTCGAACTCGTGCTGAATTTAACCAACTTCTTCATAGGGCCCATTTGCGGTCCTACGTTGAGACTGTGAGGGTGGCAAAGAAGGAATTCTTTGCCACCCTCATAGCGTCTGCAAAGTCGCGTCCAGCGGAGCTGTTCTGGGTGGTGCAGGGGCTCGTCAGTCCAGCCTCCCTCCGCCTCGACAGGGACTTGTCCCAGGCCCTCTGTGAGGAGTTTGCCATCTACTTTGCAGACCAAATGCTTGAATCCAGGGCAACTTCAACACTGGATTAGAGATAGTAGAAATGGAGCATGAGGTGATGAGGGCTCTGTCTGGTCCATCTTTCTGGGATGAGTTTCAGGAAGTGACACCAGCCGATGCTGTGGAGATCCTGGGGTCGGTTAGGGCCACCAGTTGTGAATTGGATCCTTGCCCGTCCTGGTTGGTGAAAGCCTCCAGGGAGACATGGGGGCCGGTGCTGGTGGGAGTGATCAACGCGTCCTTTCAGCAGGGGAGGTTGTCCCCCGGTCTCAAGGAGGCCGTGGTGCGCCCCCTGTTGAATGCATCTTTAGATGTGGACGCACTTGCCAGTTACCGACCCATCTCTAACCTTTCCTTTTTAGGGAAGGTTATTGAACGGGCAGTGGCCTTACAGCTCCAGGGTCATCTAGACAGCATCAGTTTTCTTGACCCGTTTCAATCAGGGTTTCGACCCAGCTATGGTATGGAGACGGCGTTGGTGGCTTTGGTGGATGATATCCGCTGGGAGATGGACGCAGGACGTTCAACATTACTGGTCCTGCTAGATCTCTCGGCCGCTTTTCATAAAGTGGACCAGGGGCTGCTGTTGAGACGATTGTGTGACCTGGGGTGTCTGGATGGGACCACCCTCGGCTGGTTCCACTCACTTCCCTCTGGGAAGACCCAGCGGGTTGTCCTGGGGGCAGCCCCCAGGCCCTGGACTGTGGCATTCCTCAAGGTTCAATCTTGTCTCCTTTATTGTTTAACGTATACATGCAGCCCTTGGGGGACATCATGAGAGGATTTGGTGTGCATTGCAACCAATATGCTGATGACACCCAGCTTTACCTCTCTTTTTCAGCTGACCCAGGCCCTGCCGTCTCCATGCTATCCCAATGTTTGGAGGCCGTGGCGACTTGGTAGTGACAGAGCAGACTGAAGCTCAATCCCGATAAGACAGAGGTGATGGTGGTAGGCCGAGCGGGGGAGGTGTTGCCCCCTCTTGTGGAGGGGGTGCGCCCCTCTGTGACCCAGCAGGTTCGGAGTCTGGGGGTGTTATTGGATGTAGACCTCCGCCTAGATCAGCAGGTGGATGTGGTGGCGAAGGTGGCTTTTCGCCAGCTGTATCTGGTATGGGCGCAGCCTCCATTACATCTCCAGAACCGACCTGGCCACCTTGATCCATGCCTTCATCACCTTGAGGCTGGACTACTGTAACGTGCTCTACATGGGGCTTCCCTTGATGCTGGCCCAGAGGTTGCAGCTAGCGCAGAATGCGGTGGCCCGTCTCTTAACACGGACGGGCCGACAACAGCACATAACACCAGTGCTCCGTGTGCTGCACTGGCTGCCTGTAACGTACCAAGCCAGATTCAAGGTGCTAACTTTGATCTATAAGGCCCTCTACAGTCTTGGACCTGGATATCTCAAGGACCACCTCGCCCTCCACGACTCAGGGCGGCCCCTTCGGTCCACCGGGGGCGCCTTCCTGGAGGTCCCCCACGTAAAACGGGGGACTACAATGGAGAGGGTGTTCTCGGTGGCTCGGCCACAGTTGTGGAACTCCCTCCCAGAGGAAGCACGGCTGGCCCCGAGTCTGTTGGCCTTCCGTCGGGCCTGTAAGACATGGCTGTTCTCCCAGGCCTTGGGAGGTGGGGAGGGGAGGGTGGGTTGAATTTCTGTATGGGGGGGTGTTTTAAATTTGTTAAATAATAATATTGGAATTTTTTAGATTTTAATGTGGTTTTATATTGTTTTAGATTGTCTTATATTTGTTGGACGCCGCCCCGAGATGCTACTGGCATGAGGGGGCGGCGTAGAAATGTAATGAAATAAATAAAATTAAAATGACTGATTACGTAGCCTACAGGCTTGAACACAGATGTCCTAAACTCTAACCCAGACACTGGGTAAAAAAAGATGTGCACGTGGCATAGCAACTCCCCAGCCTGGGGCAGAAAACTGCAGTCCACATGGCCTGGGTCAGGAAGGGGCACTGAAGAAACAATCCTGCGGCTGGAGAGCTGTCCTGCCACCCACATGGCCCAGATAGGACGGGGAGCTAAACGAACATGACCGCAGCTGGCCCTGCCCCTGTCCTGCTCCCAGCGCCCCGCCCCCTGCCATGGTGCTCGACCATAGTGGCCCCCGCCCAAGGCGGGTGTGGCGGGTCTGAACACACATGCTAGCCTGCGTTGGCCCACATGGGCAGCCCTTAGCGTGGGCTGCGTCCTCTGAGATTTTCCAAGGACACAGTCAGTGCTAGCTGCCTACCCACCCTGGGGCAGAACCAGGCTAACATCTGGCAGCACATATACAGACATGCTGGTGGGTCCCAGGCCAAAGTGGGCCGGTCACATCTGGTTTTACCCATTGTTGCTGCTGTGGTGGTAACGCCATTTTAAGTGGGTTTTGCAACTGCTTTCAGACGTCATGATTACCACCTTCAGAAACCGGCAGCAACATCACAACCGTTTTGGGGGGGACAGCTGAATAGAATTATCACATGGTTAGGACTGAAATGAACTGGTTGTTTCTTCTCTGCCGAGATTCTCTGGAATTGGAACAGTGCATGGGTTTGTTCCCGGATCTCCAGGCACTGTTCTGACAGTGGAGAAAGAACACAATACCATCTTGTGCCTGTGCACAGCAAAATAGTTACAGGATGGTGCCACGCTGGCTCGCTCACCACGATGCAGCGCGATCTTGCACATGTGTGCTTAAAGTTGATTTTTCATGCGCTAGGGATAGGGAGCTGATATGGCTTTCTACTGGAACAAGGACTGGATCGCGTCCAGTCTGTGTTCTGCCCAAACCAGATTGCAGCAGATGGTTCTGGCAGATACAGAGTCCGTTGCAAACTTCTGTTTCAGGTCCTAAGGTGGTAGATGCACCACAGAAAAAAATCCAGAGTGCCTTGACTATGGGTCACATTGATACCCATGTGGTGGGTATGATCAGATGGCCATGTGGTGGGTATGATCAGATGGCCATGTGGTGATACCCACCACATGGCCATCTGATCATACCCACCACATGGGTGGGTATGATCATACCGATCAGATGGCCATGTGGTGGATCTCTTCACATGGTAAGTGAGAGATGAGACATGGTTTCACACTCCAGCTGAAATTCACAGGTCATAAGACTGATGTCAGAAAGCACCCTATGGCTTAACCATAAATAATGGAGGGGAAATCTTGATATCTTTTGAGTCTGGCACCGACTTCCATTGAAATCCCATGAGGAATTTGACTGTTGACTTCAGTGGGAGCGTGGCCAGACTCTCTGAAAGGTCTGAGAATACTCATTTGTGTAAATGTAAATGGAATGGGCTTTACGCAAGTGGATGGGCATGTGATAGGATCATAGGCAAAATAAAATCCTTCAGTTTCCAGGTTAGATCTGGGAAGTGAGTTATGTACATAAATATAACAGACTGGAAACGATGTGTGCGGAGGGGACTGAACATGCGGAAACTATTAACATTGGCTGTGACTTGGGGGGAATTCATAAAGGGTTTCATTCCTCAGCTATGCAGTGGACACACCAAATATAATGGGAATAAAATAAGGTCAGTTTACACAGAAAAGTCCTGTCCTAGAGTTCAATATGCATCTGGCTGTAATTACAAACCCATGTTTTTAATATTCAAATGCAGAATGAATAATCCTTTCAAACATATAACCTTCTAGATTTGGAAATGTGGAAGGAACTGTTAGCCAAGGGAAGGGAACTATAAACTCTGATATGTGCTCTTGGGGAAAATATGCAATAACTTACTTTTGTATGTTAGGAATATTCAAATTATTTTGGCACGGGGTTCAGGAATCGTTCGTGACGAGCTAGTTCTGCAGCATCTGTAGGCAAATGCAAAGAGAGACCCAAGAAGCCTGTGCCCTGTTTCTGTGCTCTGGTGTGTTACAACACATTTAAAAGGCACTTGCAGATCTGTCTTGGTTCTGTTCTCATTGGACAAGCATCTACGTGGCAAAAACCACTGCCCTTATTTGCACCTACAGTGCTTTCCTGGCAGATTCTGTAAGGAAGCCAGCGATTGGCTTTGTACAGGTGTTTGCCCACCTGTACAAAGCCAATCGCTGGCTTCCTTACAGAATCTGCCAGGAAAGCACTGTAGGTGCAAATAAGGGCAGTGGTTTTTGCCACGTAGATGCTTGTCCAATGAGAACAGAACCAAGACAGTTCCATGCCCGAGAGCCATGTACCAAAATCTTGTATATGGCCGAGAGCTGCAAGACACATGTGTGCCCCTTTAAAACATCTCCCAGGCTGAGCCTCTCCTGCATTGTGATTGGCTGGTGGAGCTGGCACTCTCTGGTCCTGGCTGCTGAGATTCTGAGGAGCAACTACAATTCAGCTGCTGTGCGATTTGTTTGCAGTGAACTAAGACACAATACCAATAAGGCAGTGCAGGATTTGGGAGACTGCACTTGAACAGCCTGAGAGAGCTGTATGTGACTCCCAAGCCACAGTCTTTTGCCCACCCCTGGTACAGAGGTTGAACTTTGGTCTGATCTATGCCTTGCCAGTGATCCGTTCAAAGGTGGGATGAGAGACGTTCTGGCAGGGCATTTGGATTATGCTGGCAATCGTGGTTGCCATCTGTAGAGCTCCAGTTGACCCCAGAGGCAAGCGCCCATGTATAGTAGGTGGAGGAGGTGCAGCTGCACCAGGGCCCGAGAGCTTGGGAGACGTGTGCCCGTGTGGAATGTGTGCATAGACAAATGAGTGATCAGTGAAGTCTTGCTAAGTGCCTAAGGGGGCTCACTCTGCCTTCTGTACCAGGCCCAGTTCCAACCTAGCCACGACTCTTACTGTAGAGGTGAAGCCAGACAAGCCGTGCCGCAGCGACAGCTCAATCCCCACGTGGCCTCGGCGCAAGCAATCGCCTGCACTGCAAGCGTGGGGAGCCAGGCAGACAGTCGTGGGGAGGCTGGGCAGCCCTGGCTGCTGCCGGAGCTGCCACCACAGCCAGGCCAGGAGCCTGGCCCGGCCTCGCCTCCCTTTCCTGGCCTGACTGAGAGTCCACCTTCATCTGTGACGTGGCCACATGCGACAGGCAAAAGCACCTGCCGCTCAAGGCCTGACAGCGGTGCTCACTGTGTTGTGAGGCAAGCATGGCGTGGGCCCATGAGCTGCCGTGCTTTGGGCAGCTTTATCCCATGTTGGAATATTTCCAAGTACGTGTCCTGTAGCAGCCAGCTGCTCCCCCAGCCCTGGGGTGGGGTGGAATATCTGGTGGGTGCTGACCCCACGATGCACTGCTTCATGTGGTCCGGCTGCCCAGAGTGGGAGGGTAAGGCTACCCAAGGCATGGAAGCCTCCCCACTCTGTCTCATATGGCTTCACCCCTTGTCTTTGAACTTGGGCCTGCTGGACCTTAATGCTGCCCCTCACCCCTTTAGCTAGGGAGAAACCCAAGATTATCACGTCTAAACCTGCAGGATAAACACCTCAACCTGATCTGGTGACCCAGCTGGCTACTACAGACGTTTATCATGATCATCCTAACCGTAGCATACGAAGACCATCTTGACACATGGGCTATTAAAATATCCCCTTCGGCACATGTTCAGAGTGGAGGATTTTTTATTTTATTTTTTAAATGCATCTTCCTGTCGGCTGCGTCAGGTTGGCCTGATAGGGAAAGGGACATCCAGGCCTGTTTCAGACTAGTTGCCTCAGTGAGCCACCATTCTACCAATGGTGCCTCTACCCCGGGAGAGAGAGTGCCAGCATTGAGCATGTTTTTCGAAACCAGCATGGTTAACAGGGACCAGTCCATGCTAGTGTTAAGAGTGCAACTCTTTTATTCCTTTTACATAGTCCAATAAAGTCTCTAATTGTAACTGACCCGATAATTAAGCCCTAAATCATCCCAGTGAAGAAACTTGGACAATGTTGAGAGTCCTATACTTTAATTTGATTGGGCAGTAACCTGCCTTATTGAAGAAGCCCAGGAAGCTTCTCTTGTCCGTTACCTAGTGGTAGGTTGGGTCGGGAAATTGCCACTGGGCTGGTCCTGGTGGCAGCAGGGCCAGTCAGTGGTGGGAATTGGGGGGGGGGGGGGCGGAGGTTTTCTGGAAGTGATAATTAATTTTATACAGTGGGACAAGAACAGTTGGGTTGGGATGGGTGTTTTGTAGGGTGTGATGTAGCTATAATAAGTTCCCCTGTGTGGGAAATTGTAATTTTGTTATTTTGATATTGTAATATTGATTATTGTTGCCCCTGTGAGGGTTTTTGTGTATTTATATTGTGAGCCACCTTGAGTTGGCTGTAATGCCGAGAAAGTGCGGGATATAAATTAAAATGTGAATGTGAATTTAAAAACACCCAAAGATTCACTTGTCGCACTTGAGTGCAGTTCTCTTGTTTCGCTGTCTCTCTCCACAAATGAAGGCGAAGCCCCTATCGTAGTCTGCAGTGTGAGCATCTCTCATTTGCAGGGCAGGCTAAGTTATGTCTCTCCTGAGCCCTTTAGGGGTCATTTTCTATGCAGACGTCGGAGTGGATCAGTAAGCAATAAATCAGCCGCCTGCCGTGCAATTTGTTCATGTCGCAGCTAGACATCGGCCAAGTACCTCCACGGAACACACACATGAAGAATATTCATAAAAATGGAACACACATTGTTTGAGCTGAAATTTATTACCATTATTATTTCAGCTAATGCTCTGCAGCGTGGCTTGACTATTTATTGTCCCCTCTTTCACTAAGAACTCTGCCCCTGCGTGCTTCCTTGTACTGTGAGCACTGCTTGAGGCCAAAGGGGGAACAAAAAAAAGAGGCTAATACGAGAACGAGTCTGGAAAAAAATATTCAGTCAACACAGTGGAAGTTTTAAGGTTTAAACTGGATCCATAGACTGTACTGAAAATCCATTTGACTACTATTGACCTCCTACGGAACATCTTACAACTACTGCAGTAAACACCAAAAACAGCCTGAGTGATTGGACCATTTAAAAAAGAAGCAACATAACCATTAGCAGCTACTTTGCGGTGGTTTCTCGAAACAGATTCATTAGTCCCAATTAAGCAGCAGTCTTATTTTTAAAGAGCTTATCTACAAAATGACTTTACGTTGTCATGGGTTTGTGTCTGCTGTTCAATTCGTTCAAAGGGCGAGCAGTTATGCTTTATCTATCCTTTTATTGCAGCATGAAACGAATTTGTACTTTATTGCCACTGATGATAAAACCTTCAAATGATTGGATGCATGAGCACCTTTGTGGGATGAAGGTGGAAAGCAGCATGACCTGAGCTATTTTATTGCATTATTTTAAGGAAATAAAGTCTCTAATTGTAATGGACAGGATAATTAAGCCTTAAATCAAAGGTTATACAAGGAGCTGCCTAACTGAGTAAAACCAATGGTCCATCTCAGCCCAGTATTGTCACAACCTGACATGGCAGCAGGATTTCAAATCCAGCTCTCCAGCAGAGGCCTCTCACCCAGGCGTGCTACCTGAGGCCCTCCAGGATCCCTGGCAGAGGCCTCACCCAGACGTGCTACCAGAGATCCTGAATCAGAGATGGAACTTGGGACCTTTATACATGCAGGACATACACTCTACCACCTGAGCCACAGCCCATCCCAATGAAGAAACTTGGGCAATATTGATAGTCCTATATTTTCATTTGTTTGGACAGGAAACTGCCTTATTGAAGTAGCCTAAAGAAAGCTTGCCTTGTCCATTTATGCCATGGGAACCTCAGGCCCGGGGACCAAATGTGGCCCATAGCTAGATTTCATTTTTATTTGGCCCGTTTCCAATTCCTGGATCCTGGCCCCCTGAATCCAGTTCCTACCCCCAAGCACTGAAAGACTGAGCTCAGGGTAAGGGAGCAGGGATGAGGGCATGCACACAGGGGTAAGGGACAGATCCATGGCACAGAGCTGGACCCTCCTCTGCCTGAGCACTGAGGGCCACACACAAGTGGGGAGTGGGAGTGGGTCCCCTTAAACACTCTCACCCTGAACTTCTCCATGGCCCTCAAGGTTTGTAGTCCTTTTTAAAGTGGCCCTGGGAGGGGAAAGGTTCCCTGATTTTAGCTGTGAACAGTTTGGATCAGGCAATGAATCTTACATGGAGGCGAACGTAACAATTTGCATGTTAGGCCAAGCACAGTGGACTCCTGGCCTCCAAGTGCTAGTTGGAACACACTTAATATTTTGGCTAAAATCTCTCCGGAAGCCAGCATTGGAATCAGAATGACTACATGTGTATTTCCAGTACCTTTAGCCAAAAGACCATCCTTCCTTTATGATACAGGCTGTTTTGAGCTATGAACTCTTATCCTGACCTGAATATGTTTTTTCTTTGTTTCGGCCTCTCTGTACTTTCCAACAGATGCAGAAGACCAGCTGCCCTGGGTTAGGATGACAGGATGAGAGTGACCATCTCTTTAGTCCACATGCTACAAAAGCATTTTGCTTTCCCTCAGCTTGGGACAAAAGGGATCGAGTGTACGATAGTGCTTGTTAGTGACAGCTCTGTGGTGAATGGACACAAATGTCTCCCTCTTGCCTGAGGATTTTTTTTTTCTGCTTGGAACTGCTGAGGTTTGATAAAATCTGAGAAGTGTGACAACAAATAAGACGTTTGGTGACTGAAACGGACATTAAACATTGTTGCTTCTCTGCCAGGTCCTCTGAGCTCCTTGGTTTGGCATGACCTCCCCATGGCCCTGCTCCCTTCAGGTTTCATTCTAGAGAGAGGTGATAAGCTTAACCCTACCGTGTGTAGTGCCCTGTGATTTTGATGGAACGTCGGCTGCGTACGCAGAGCTGGAGGGAAAAGAACCCCAAGGTCACTTTCACACGTTACCTGGGAGGTGGGGAATCGTCCATGATGGCAAACGTGTCTCTCTTTGTAGGGAATTAGCGCACCTAGGAATGCGCTATTCCACTTTTATCCTGCGAGAATACTTGCGCATGACCAGGTCTTCCCCCCCCCCCCCAAGTAGCTTTTACAATGATGGGTGTTCTGGGAGGATAAAAGCAGAATGGTGCATTCCCAGTTGCGCTAATTCCAGTGAGAGTAAAGCCATGATTGCTATCACGGATGTTTTTCCCCCTCCCAGGCCCTGATGTTTCCTCGGGGAAGGGGGGAAATAAAAAGATTTTGAGGAATCTCCTCAAGAGAGGCTTGAGACCATGGTCACTCCAAATTGAGCCTTTTCCCTATTAACTGAAAAGCAGAGTATCCTGCTGCATAGCTAGCTCATGTGCTAATGGATGAAATGCATGGGGTTTTTCTTTCCTGCATGAATCATTATTATTTAGCCGTTTGCAAGAGAAGCTTTAATTGAAAAAATGATTTGTGGCCTATTTGTTAATTTAAAGTCCAAATGCACGCCCCTAACACATGTATACAGCGGAAGAGATGGAATTCAGCTTGGCTTTGGTAGGGCCAGATTACAATGTCTTTATTCAGTCCTTAGTTTCTTTTGAGTGACTTTGCCAATTCGCTAGCTATGGGTATTTTCAGACGTTACGAGATCACGCTCAACCACAGTCAATTCCCTGTGGTGGGGAATGCCCTCGTAACGTCTGTTGGGGAACCGGAAGTGCCCCCCCAGATGTTACCCACACTCAATCCCCGCCGGGAATCTCATTCACCACGCGATCGGCTGAACCCGCGGGGCCGGCACCGATCGTGTGGTGAATGAGATTCCCAGCAGGGATGAAGGGGGCCATCATGTCTGGACGGTGATCACGGCCCGGAATCCCCGCCGGGATTCCGGGCCGTGATCATTTCGGGCGGGCGCTGCAACCGCATTGGCCGCGGTGCCCGCCCGTCTCCCCAGAGGGTGGGGGGAGGCGGGGGCGTGCGGCCGCACATTGCGCCGCGCTGCCCCGCCCCCTCCCTGATTCCCCGCCAGGATCCCCCGGCATGTCTGTTGGCCGTGCAGGCATGATCCTGGCGGGGAATCTATGGGTTATTTCCGTGACGGGGTGAATGCTGCCCCGTCACGTCTGAAAATATCCTATGATGTACTTTCCTCTAAAGTAAAAGCAAGCAGGGACTGGCCTTACCACAGGACAACCTGGGGCAACTGTCCTGGGCCCCACTATTTTTCCTTATTCTGGGGCGTCGCAGTGACCCCCATTTTCACCAGGTATGGGAGGTCCTGAACACAACCACTTCTAGGGCCTCGCAGAGCTTAGGAGTCCTCCCCTGCCACCTGAACTGTGCTCCATGTTAGAGAGGTGGGTCTGTGGGGAAGAGACAAGGCCACAGTTTCCCCTGCATTTTATCCTTGCCCTGAGCCCCACAGTTTCGGCCCTGAAAGCAAGTCAGTTCAGAATGAATCAAACAGGGGCCACAAAATATCACATAGAAAACAAGGTACCATTGATCATATAAACAATAATTTGTATTACAATACTATAAATTTGAAAACAACAGCAAAGAGAATAAATACACAGCAATGCTGCAAATCCATCCACGTATATCAAAATGTGAATAATAAAGTCCATAGATTCCAACCCCATTCAATAATACGAGGATTGGTCCCACCCAAAATTTTGTCCTTAAATGTCTTGATCCAACATGTTTCAACCTATATAGGTTTTCGTCAGGGGTTAATTAATTAATGATAATTCTAAAGATACAAAAGGGAAATGAGCGCCACTGAAGATATCGCAAACAGCAAAGCACATTTAGGGAATCCCCATCCCAAAAAATAAGATAAAACTCCCCCAGTCTTTCCCAAAGTGAATACAAAAACAAAAGGAGAAAGGGAAAGTGGGGAAGAAAAAGGGGGAAGCTTAAAAATAAAAAATAAAAAAGGAAAAGGGGGGGGGGGAAGGGAGGTGGCAGGGGAAAGGAATAATCTCTTACCGATTCTTGGATCACAACTAATGCACGGACTGCACGCCTAATTACACAACAAATCAAACTCTCTGGTAAAAGAGATAAAAAAGAAAAAATATTTAAATCCCCATCACAAACAGAACTGCTCAAATATAAAGGCGGGGGGGGGGGAATGCCTTAACTGTGAAATGGGGATTTCACATCAACATTGGTCTCAAAGCACCTTAAAATAATAATCCCAGAGGAAGAGCTATATCGGTTGAAACATGTTAGATGAAGACTTTTAAGGGCAAAATTCCTACGGAAGAAATTTTGGATGGGACCAATCCTCATATTATTGAATGGGGTTGGAAATTATTCACATTTTGATATACGTGGATGGATTTGCAGCATTGCCGTGTATTTATTCTCTTTGCTGTTGTTTTCATATTTATGGACCTTGTTTTCTATGTGATGTTTTGTGGGGTTTTTGGGCTATATAGACAAGGGTACCTGAAACTTTCCCCTCTGTTGTTCTATTTTTGAATCAAACAGGGGTCCTGAATGTGTCTGTGGCATATATTATGCATGGATGGCTAATTTGCAGTTCTTGAAGACAAATGGCTACTCTCCAATGGGGTGCAATAGGAGCAGGATTTTATTTATTCATTTATTTATTTATTATTATTAAAATGTATATGCCGCCCCCTCCTGCTACAAGCATCTCGCGGTGACTAACAACGTTTTAAAACACATAACTAAAAATACAATTTGGCTTGGAGAAAAGATTCCATTTCAGATTCTTAGTTATTTGACTGTATCCAAAGGGAGAGAGAGAGAGAGAAGCTAGTTGCTGCTTTGGAGGTGCCAAAATAACAGTGAGTTTGACTTTGTCAAAACAGGGAGAGAGGCTTTCAGAAGGTCGGTCAATGCCTGTCAGTTCATTTCTATGGTGACTTCATTAACGAGCTCAAGGCACGCAGTCTGTGTACAGTACTGACAATGAATCTGATGCAAGAGAGAGCCTGAAAGGTTTCTTTGTAGCCAAGAGAGAAAAAGCTGTTTTCATTAACTTCTCTTCATCTCATTCGACAATTGGTAGAGGCAGAAAGATCTCTCTCCATCTCTGACCTAGAGTATATGTCCTTACTTTTGCTACAGAAACTAGGAACTCTGCTGGCTGCCAGGTTCCAAGAAAGCTGCAAGTAATCAAGGACTTGCTAACAAAATCACGTTGGTGGAATTTGCATTCCTATCGAAAGTTCAATTTCATTTCTGCCAGTACGTACATTGTACTTTTCTGCACTATTTGGTTTGGTTTGGTTTGGTTTGTTTTTTAAAAAATGTGTTTGTTTATTTATTGGCAGTTCATTTAATTAATTTCATCTAGGTCCAAATATTGCAAAAATAACACTTCATGATGTGTCCGTCAATTTTTGACTGTCCAGCCTGAGACGTACAACACATCTCTTTTTAGTTTTAGGTCATTTGGCACCACTAAATGTCAGGGAAATCTTCCTAACAGTAAGGGCTGTGCAGCAATGGAACAAGTTATCTAGGGAGACTGTAGGCTCTCCGTCTGAGGTTTTCACAAAGAGGCTGGACCAGCATCTGTCAGGGATGTTGTAGCTGTAAACATTCTACATCCAAGCAGGAGGTTGGACTAGATGACCCTAACGGTCCCTTCCAACTCTATGATCTTGTTCTGGACATGTTTTACATCCCCACAACTCGAATAATACACTGCACATCTGTGCTGGAGACGAGCCCTACCTTTATCCAGACACTTCTGTAATCTAGATAAAAAAGCTCGTCCCCCAAGAGGTCAAACAATTTCACCTGTTTTTGTTTGTCTGTTTTGCTTATTTCGTTTGTTTTACACTGACTAAAAATCCTTTTTGGCTCTGTCGGAAAAGCAGCATCCTTTCACTTCCACAAGGTTTCACCATTGCATCCCATTCTCCTAGCATGCAAAAATACCATTAGGATATAAGGAGCTGCCTAAGTGAGTCAGACTAATGGTCCATCTTAGCCTGGTACTGTCACAACCTGATATGGCAGCAGGGTTTCAAATCCAGGTCTCCGGCAGAGGCCTCACCCAGACGTGTTACTAGGGATCCTGAATCGGAGATGCTAGGGATTGAACTTCGGACCTTATACATACAACACATGCACGCTACCCCCTGAGCCACAGCTCACCCCACCCCACCGCACCCCACCTCACTGCTATGGACCATCCCATCCTTTCCCCCAATTTGAAGCGAAATGGATAGTTCAGAGGCACTTTGAGATGATTGCCCCATCTATGACAAGCCCATGCTGACCTTATTCAGGGTCATGGCATTTTCAGATATCTCTACTGTGTCAGTCATTTGGGACGGTAGTAGGTCTTGAATAAGGTTCAGCACATGCTCATCCAGGGTATTTTCTACTCAGGTGGGGTACTCATACTGAAAGTAATTTCAAGGAGAATCAAAGTTCAGCTCGCAGATCTGGCTCTGGCCACATGTTTTTTCCTTATGTTCTGACGTGCGAGCACTTAATATTAAGATTTACAGAAGTCAAAAATATCCCTTCAGAGGAAATCATCGCAGGAAACTCGTGCTGTATCTGACTACCATCCCACACATGGAACTTCCATCAAATCCATTGGGAGTGCCAGGTCTGGAATGTCTGGAGTGCATGGATCACAGAATTAGTGACTTCTGCGAAATGAGACTCGCTCATTCATACAAAATTGGTTGTATTTAGCATAGCTCCGGGACTGCTCCTTTGGATGCAGAGCCAGAGTTCAAGGATGAGGAGGTTCACTCTTGTCTTGTTTAATTGGATCACTTTCCGTTGGTATTGCCCACCAGTAAAGAGTGTTCTTGAAGGAATGTGGGAGACCACTTGTGAACTAGATACATGCCCATCTTGGCTGATGAAAGCCAATTGGGAGAAACTGGGGCCATTTCTGGCTGGGGTTAACACCTTTTTTTCAAGAGATGCTCTCAGATCTGAAGTAATTTAAGCCATTGTTTATAAAACCATCTTGACATTGGCTCCCCAGTCAGTTAACACCATTTTGGGGAAAGGATTTCAGACACACCTAGATGCTGTCAGATTCCTGGACCCGTTTCAGTTCTGCTTTCATCCTGGATATAGTTCTGAGACTGCTCTGGTGGCCCCTTGTCAAGGATCTTTTCCTGGAGATCAGCAGTGGAAATTGTGCCCTCCTTGATCTTGCTAGACCTTTCAGTGCTTTTTGATACGGTTGACCAGGAGGTGCTCATGATGTGGCTGCGGGAGGGACCTGTCAGGGAACCACTCTCAAGTGGTTCCACTTCTGCCTTTCAGGGAGATTAGAGAGTAGTGATGGGAAAATGCTTGTCACCCCCCTCAGGACCTCTCCTGTGGGGTACCATAGAGTTCCATCTTGTCTACTGTCTTGTTTAATGTCTGTCTGAGGCTCCTGGCCAAGATGGTGTGTAGACATGGAGTGAAGCAACAGCTTCCTGCTATTATTATTATTATTATTATTATTATTATTATTATCATCAACCAAGTGAAGTGCTTCCACCCCTGTGTTCCATTGCAAACTTTAATGTCAACTGAGAACAACCGTGTGCTAATTCCATTATTGCACCAAGGCTGTATAGCTAAGTCAGGCAGAGAGGCATTCTTGGTGACTGCCCCACACCTCTGGAACTCCCTTCCCCTGGAGGTTCACTGAAGCCTGAGCATTTTCTGGAAGCCGTGCAAGACCTAACTTTTTGGTCAAGTGTTTGGTGGGCAGGGATAGGTTTGGTGGGGGATGGGTGGTCAGTCTGTAGGGGATTATTTTTATATTACGTTGTGATTGTCTATCTTATTTTAAACTTATTTTATTTTACATCTGGTTTTATGTGTTCTTTTTTTTATATATTACTCTCCTTGTGTCCTGAGGAGGGCAGGTTATAAATCCAAATAAATATAATTTCCATGTTCACAGACAGCAACAAAGCATGCAATGTCGAGCAAATATCCTTTAGAATTGTGGCTTCATTCGTGGTCCCAACATCCCACAATTTGGGATCCTCTGCCATAGCCCCTAGGCAAGGTGGATGCATTTTACTGTCCTGTTCTCTTGGGATAGTAAAGATTTTAAACTATTCTTCAAGTAATAACTTAAACCTTTGTGTTACACCGATAACTCCGAGTTGCTTATTGCCCTGGTTCACCTTTGAATCTGTTGTTCTAATCCACAATGACTATCGGTATGGCTAGAACCAGGAAATGGCTTGGTTGATCTGTGCCAGTTCTCCTATACATAACCTTCCTCCGAGCCAGCATGTGCTGCACTGATGACTAAGCGAAGTTGGATGGGCAGCGACCGTGCCAAGAACAATATTGTTTGTTTCAGTTAGAGCCTCTAGGGGGAATCGAGAACTGAAACTTTTTGTTATATATTTAAAATCCCATCTGAAGTTGAGCCAGAGGGGTGACTCATGGCTTCCTCGTAATAATGAACAGTTCAGCTGTCTTATTCAACATGTGGTAATGCAGAGTGTAAACTGGAGGACATATTTTTTATCAAATATCTGCTTCAGTTCCCGTGCCATGGAAACCTATGTACAGCAATATGCAGCATCAAAGTGTTCCTAATCTTCCTTCATCTCAGAACAATCAAGTACTCCCCTCCCCGTTATCTTCTTGAATAGCTTCAAGGGCTTCAATGATGTGATGCTTTTACTTTTCTAACACCTTGTTGTTAGACAAGATCGGTGATTTAAAGACTTTGATTTCATTGTTGGGTTCATTTGATTCTCTCTCTTGTACTTGGAAACAACATAGCAAGCAACCACACTCTAAACAACATACTTAAGGAGCTAGCTCGTAATCTGGGAACTCTTATTATTAAGAATATGATGATGATGATGATGATCCAGCAGCACTGAAAGTATCTTAATTACCATTATTATCATACAGTTACCATCATCCATGCCATCGTTACCTTGAGGCTAGGCTACTGCAATGGGTTCTGCATGGGACTACCTGTGATGTCTGTTTGGAAGTTGCTGCTGACTGGTGCAGAATCTGGTAGCTCATCATCTTCTCTTGGGGCTGGGGCTGCGGTCGCTTTCCAGGCACAATTCAAGGTGCTGTGTTTGACCTATAAATCCCTAAGCAACCAGAGCCCCATATATCTGAAAGACTGCCCTCTTCCTTGTTTCCCACCACGGCCTTGGCGGTCACCTGGGAGTGCCCTCTTGCAGATACCGTCTGCCTGCCGCGTTTTTACAGTAAGAGCATGCAGAGAGGCATTCTCGGTGACTGCCCCATAATGATGGAACTCCCTTCCCCTTGAGGTGCATCTAAGCCTGAGCCTTCTCACTTTCTGGAGGTGATGGAAGACTTTTCTGTTTAACCAGCCATTTAGCAGGCAGGGATAGGGTTTGCAGAGATTTAGGATAGGGGCTTTTAATTGATTTTTATTTCTATATTTAAAAATATTTTATGTATTGCAACTCACCTTGAACCCTTGGCATAAGACAGGATAAGAATTTTAAATATATATATGGTATGCCTTCATACAGAAAACTGTTTCCAGTTTTGATCACTCCATCTGAAACAAGATATTGCATAATTAAGAAGGATGCCGAGACTGATGAGCAGAATGGTCAGGGCCGATCTTGGCTGACCTTGTTCCAGCCGAGTACTCTGTCCAGCACCAACCTAGGCCAGAGGGTTGAAGGAGGGGGTGCCTCAAGGAGGCTGTGGTCCGGCCTCTCCTTAAGACACCATCAGTTGACATTGGCACTCTGGAGAGTTACCAGCCTGTCTCTAACCTTCCCTTGTTTTGGGAAGGTTATCGAACAGGTAGTGGCTCGTCAGCTGCACTTGCATCTGGATGGCATGAGTTCTTCATCCCACGCAGTCCGGGTTTCGTTCGGGCTATGGCACGGAGACAGCACTTGTGGCCTTGGTCGACAACCTCCTGGATAGGGGTCATGTGACCCTGCTGGTTCTACTAGATCTATCAGCAGCTTTTGATACCATGGACCATGAGATGCTGATGACCTGCCTGCGGGACCTGGCCGGGTTGGACAGGACCATCTTGCAGTGGTTCCATTCCTACCTCGCAGGTAGATCTCAGTGGGTGGTGCTAGGGGACTGTACATCGTCCCCTGTGGGGGGGGAGGGGGGAGTCTCCTATGTGGGGTCCCACAGGGTTCCATTCTCTCCCCTCTCTTGTTCAATGTGTATATAAAGCTGCTAGGGGAGGTCGTACGCAGCTGGGGGGGTTTGTTGCCACCAATATGCGGACAATACCCCCTGTAACTTTCGTTTTCATTTGACCCAGGCCCTGCTGTCTCGTTGCTGTCCTGGTGTTTGGCGGTTGTTCCGGTGTTTGAGGGACTGGTTGAGGTTGAGCCGATTGAAGCTCAATCCCAATAAGACAGAGGTGATGCTGGGGG
>QEPC01015598.1:1713463-1730207 GCA_003113815.1 Sphenodon punctatus
GGTCAGAGAGGTAGGAGGAGAACCAGTCAAGGACAGAGCCATGGAAGCCCAAAGAGTAAAGCGAGTCCAATAGAAGCAAGTGGTCGACAGTGTCAAAGGCAGCAGAGAGGTCAAGGAGGACAAGAATGGAGTAGAGGTGCTTAGATTTAGCGACAAGTAGATCATTGGTGGTCTTGGCCACGTCAGTTTCACTAGAGTGGAGGGGGCGGAAGCCAGATTGGAGAGGGTCCAGGGAGGAGTTGGCAGAGAGGCACATATAGGTGAATATGTCTGTGCACATATTCACCAAGTATATAAAAAGTCAATGGAACTGCAACCTCATCTTCAGATGGTGTTGTTCCACTAGTGTCTGATTCACAGGTAGGGCACTTCTGCTCAGCGTATGGCGTATCCTGGAATAAGGGGGTTGGACTAGATGACCCTCACGATGCCCCCTACTAGGCCTGTATACGGTCCAAGTGTTAAAAAAGTAAAATTGAGGACTGTTATATTTATGAAGGTCTCAGGCCTACTTGGATAAAGATGGTCCAGCAATTGACTGATATTATGTGTGTTTATCTAGCTGTTTCTTGTGATCTGAATCAGCTGAATAATTTGTCTATCTTGTTTTCCAATCTGCTGTTTTACTGTTGTTGTTGTTGTTGTTGGTTGTTTTTCGTATTGTTGTTATGCTAGTAATGTATCTGGCACTGAATAATCATTAATTAGAGACAAGTCCCTGCCCCAGGAGGCTTACATTCTCGGAGAGACAAGGAAGAGGGGAACATAGGGAGAGGTGGGAATACATTCATAAAGTTGCAGGTAGACATGCTTAGTTTGGTTACAGTTGATCCAGGAGAGACAAGAGAGAGGAGAGAAGGAAGAGAGGGCTGAGGGAGTACATTACTATAGTTCACTAAAGGGCTTCCTTTTAACAGGTCTGTAGGATGATATTGGTGGTGGTATTATTTATTAAGTATTTATATAGTGCTAGCAATATACCTGGCACTGAACAATCATTAATCAGGTCCCTGCCCCAAGAGGATTTCAGTCAGGGCAACATAGGGAGAAAGAGGGATGCAGTTATCAAGTTAAGAAGTCTCGGGTAAACATGGCTGGCTTAGTTACAGCAGAAGAGAATGAGAGCCTGAATGAAAAGCAGTAGAGGGAGGTTCCTACAGCTTGATCAAATGGGCCTCCTCTATAGCTTGTCCTGAGGAGCTAGGTTTTAACAAACATGATGGTGGCCCGCTTGGACCCGCTTTTGTCCAGGGGCCACCATCACATTTGTTGGGGGTAGTCTAGATGTTTGCCTCAGAGTTCTCCCAGGCATGTTAGTGGCTACCCTGGATTGTGATCCCAGACCCTTCTGGGATCACAGCTGGGAATAGCCGCTAACATGCCCAGGAAACAGCCCGCCCGACTGAGTCAAAGTGGACTATCACATATGGTAGCCCCTTGTTCCTGGTCTGGTCCAGAGTGGCCACTATGACCAGCCTCCATGGCGGTCATCGTTGGCCACCATGGCTGCCCATCATGCGGGGGAGGACAGACCCCTGGGAGCAGCATGCTGGTGGGGTCAGCCAGCCGCATGTTCATGCAGCTCCCTGCCCTCCCCCCCCCCCCCCCCAATTTGTTCTGCAGCCGCACCCGATCCTGACCGGGTTTCCAGCAGCTTCCTGGTCCTGAGCAGTTTGTGCTGGTGACACTCTGCCATCGCTTGTGTTTTCACCCATCGCTGCAGCTTTTGGCATAAGATCGGGTTGGGGTATATTCCATTGCTTGAATGTATTTTTCCCTCTCTTTCCTAGGGAATGGCCTTTACACTTGAAGAGAGGCTGCAGCTTGGAATTCATGGTCTACTTCCTCCTTGCTTCTTGAGCCAAGAAGTTCAAGCTTTCCGCGTCATGAAGAGTTATGAGACCAAATCCAATGATCTAGACAAGTATGTGCACTTCTATGCAGTGTGTGCCAGGCATAGCCCGCTTGATACATTTTTTTATGTGGGTGGCCCAAATGGGGGAGAGAATTTGATTCTGATCGAAAGATGGGCTATTGATACAGAGGTGAGGAAATAGGTTAATTCTGACACTGAGTTGTATCATTCCACCAACATTTATCTTTTGACTCTCTGCATCTGTGTTGCAAATCCATAACAAGCACATGCACCAGCAACCTCTCAGCTTCCTGAATGTATTCCTGTCTCTCCCTAGGTTCCCCTCTCCCTTGCTTCCCCTCCTTTGGCTGTTCTAGATTGTAAATGCCTCAAGGCAGGGGCCTGTCACTAATCACAGGCACATTGTTGGTGCTATATAGTCAATAATGTGCTCCACTGGCGGAATTGCTAGTATCTGCCTCTACTGATGTGTCTATGTTTTTAAAAAAGATACATCATTCTTATGACGCTACAAGATCGAAACGAGAAGCTGTTTTACCGAGTGCTCACATCAGACATAGAGAGATTCATGCCCATAGTCTACACTCCCACCGTGGGCCTGGCCTGTCAGCAGTATGGTCTGGCTTTCCGAAGGCCTCGGTAAGTAGACTGAATTTCTTTCCCCCTTCTTTAATTGAGTCTGAATGTTCCTTTGTGTTTAAAGAACATCTTTTATGTGGGTGGTCCAAACAAGGGAGAGAATTTGATTCTGATCAAAAGATGGGCCATTAAACAGCTTGTGTGTGTGTTTAATGACAAGCTGGGGGGAAATTTTGCTGTCTCGTAGTAATAAATGACAAACAGAGCGGGTTTGTTCTGGAACAGTACTGTACAGTCTGTGTAACTTAAGCTGCAAACGTTGTTCTGAATTCTTACTCTTCCTCCCATGAAGCCCTCCTCCCTGGTCTCCGTAGTACTGAAATTCTTTTGTTTTGTACAACCTTAAGAGGTTTTTTGTTTTTTAAAGAAAAAACATGTTCCTGATTCTAAAGGTCAAAATTGTTACATGTAGCTTCCTTGGATTGCACATCCAAATGCATTTCTTTAGACAAATATTCCACATTTTTAATAATGTAGCATTAAAACTTAAAACTGCAATCCTAAAACCACAGAGTCTGTAGTTGTAGAACAAGACTTTATTATTATTATTATTATTATTAACAAACATTTATATAGCGCCAGCAGTGTACCTCGCACTTTACAAAGTAATAAAATAGACACGGTCCCTGCCCCTAGGGCTTACAATCTGAGAGACAGGAGCTGGGGGAGAGACTTAGGAAGGGGAACAGAGGGAGAGACAAGGGGTCTAACATTCATGAAGATGCGAGGTCTCAAGTGCACGTACTTGGCTTGGTTACGATGAGAATGACAGCAGGCAGGTCCATGTTGCAAGGATAAGGGTAAACCGATCGTAGGTATAGGAATAGTGGCTCAGCAGGATAAAGAGTCAGACAGAGCAGAGCGAAAGAGGTGAGTTTTAAGGAGAGATTTGAAGGTATGAAGGGAGGGGGCAAGGCGGATGTGGACAGGGAGGGAGTTCCAGGCATGGGGGGCAGCAAGTGAGAAGGGACGAAGGCGCTTAGGGGAGCAGGGAAGGCGTGGAAGGGTGAGAGAAGGGACAGAGGAGGAGCGAAGTGCACGGGCTGGAGTATGGAGGGCGATAAGTGCAGAGAGGTAGGGGGGAGCAAGGTTGTGAAGAGCTTTATAGGTGAAGACTAGGAGCTTGTGCAGGATTCGTTCAGGAAGGGGAAGCCAGTGAAGCGAAGAGAGGAGGGGCTGCACATGGTCGAAGCGACTGGCGAGGTAGATGACCCTGGCAGCAGAGTTTTGGACAGAGATGAGGGGAGAAAGGTGAGACCGGGGAAGGCCAGTGAGAAGGAGGTTACAGTAATCGAGGCGAGAGATGACCAGAGCATGAACAAGAGTTTTGGCAGACGAGACAGAGAGAAAAGGGCGAATCTTAGCAATGTTATGGAGGGAGAAGCGACAGGATTTAGCAACAGAGTCAATGTAGGGTTTAAAAGAAAGGGCTGAGTCAAAGATGAAGCCTAGGCTACGGGCTTGGGGGACAGGCAGGATGGTGACTCCATCAATAGTTATTGACAGTGAGGAAGGAGAGGAAGGATGAGGGGGGAAGATAAGGAGTTCAGTTTTAGCCATGTTGAGTTTGAGTTGACGTTGAGACATCCAGGTAGAGATGTCAGAGAGACAGTTGATGAGACGAGCTTGAACAGAGGGAGAGAGAGAGGGAGTAGAGAGATAGAGTTGAGTGTCATCAGCATAGAGGTGGTATTGGAAGCCATGGGAGGCAATGAGTTTGCCTAAGGATGAGGTATAGATCGAGAAGAGGAGAGGGCCAAGAACAGAGCCTTGAGGAACACCAACTGAGAGGGGGAAGGAGGAGGAGGTGGAGTTGGAGAGAGACACATTAAAGGAGCGGTCAGAGAGGTAGGAGGAGAACCAGTTATGGACAGAGCCACAAAAGCCAAGGGAGTGAAGGGAATCCAGCAAGAGTGAGTGGTCAACAGTATCGAAGGCAGCAGAGAGATCAAGGAGGACAAGAATGGAATAGAGACGTTTAGATTTAGCCACCAGAAGATCGTTGGTGATCTTAGCGAGAGCAGTTTCAGTAGAATGAAGGGGGCGGAAGCCAGATTGGAGGGGGTCAAGGGAGGAGTTGGAGGATAGGAAGTCAAGGCAGCGGGAGTAGACAACACGTTCAAGCAGCTTGGAAGCAAAAGGAAGGAGTGAGACAGGACGATAGCTAGAAGGGTCAGAGGGGTCAAGAGTGGACTTTTTGAGAATAGGAGAGACTGTGGCATGTTTGAAGGCAGAAGGGAAAGAGCCAGTAGAGAGGGAGAGGTTGATGATGTGCAGGAAGGAAGGGGCGACAGTGGGAGTAATGGAGGTGAGGAGGCGGGAAGGAATGGGATCAAGGGGGCAAGTGGAAGGGTTGGAGGAGGAGAGCAGAGAGGAGATTTCCTTAAGGGAGGCAGGGGAGAAGGAGGACATGAGAGAAGGAGGGGGAGGAGGGAGAGGGGTGGGAGTGGGAAGAGAGGAGTGGGAAGCGATGTCGAGGCGGATCTTGTCTATCTTGGAGGTGAAGAAGGAGGCAAGATCCTGAGCAGAAAGGGAAGAAGGAGGGGGAGGACAGGGAGGCTTGAGGAGGGAGTCAAAGGTAGAGAACAGGCGGCGAGGGTCCCGAGAACAGGACTCAATGCGGGAGGCATAGTAGTGTTGTCTAGCAAGGGAGATAGCAGAAGTAAGGGTGGAGAGACAGAATTTGAAGTGAAGGAAGTCAGCGTGAGAATGGGATTTGCGCCAGAGTCGTTCAGCAGCACGAGTGCAAGAACGGAGGTGGCGGATACTAGGGGTGAGCCAAGGACGGGGGTTGTGGGAGAAGGCAGGGCGGGAAGAGAGAGGGGCATGGGAGTCAAGTGTGGAGGAGAGAGAGGCGTTGAGAGCAGAGACAGCGGAGTCAGGGGAGGAGGAAGAGAAGACTGTAGGAAGAAGGGGAGAGAGAGAGGAGGCAAAGTCCAGGGGATCAATAGCTTGAAGGTCACGGAAGGGGCGTAGAGAAGGGGAAGAGGAGGGGGGACAGTGGGAAATGTTGAAAGAGGCAAGGAAGTGGTCTGATATAGGATGAGGATCGAAGGAGAGATCAGCGACAGAGCAGTTTCTAGAGAGGACAAGATCAAGAGAATGGCCATTAGTATGGGTGGGGGAGTTGGTCCAAAGGTGGAGGTTGAAGGAGGAGGCTAGGGAGAGGAAGCGAGAGACTGAGGGCTGAGATGGGTCATCAACATGAATGTTGAAGTCACCAAGGATGAGAGTGGGGATATCAACAGAGAGGAAGAAAGTGAGCCAGGACTCAAAGTCAGAAAGAAAGGAAGAGAGAGGACCAGGGGGACGGTAGATGACAGCAACACGTAGATGGAGGGGGGAGTAGAGGCGCACGGAGTGAGCCTCAAAGGTATGGAAGGAGAGAGAGGGGGGAGGAGAAATTGGTTGGAACTGACAGGATTTAGCAAGAAGGAGGCCCACCCCACCACCCCGTCCTTCAGGGCGGGGTTGGTGAGAGAAGGAGAGACCCCCACAGGAGAGGGTAGCAGGCGTGACAGAGTCCGAGGGAGTGATCCAAGTTTCAGTAAGGGCAAGGAGCTGGAGGGAGCGAGAGAGGAAAAGATCATGGATATAGGGAGCTTTACTGATAGATGAGCGACAGTTCCAGAGGGAGCAGAAAAATGGTAGTTGATGAGGGGGGAGGCAAGGAATAGGGATAAGATTGGGAGAAGGGGAGCGTCGTGGTAGGCTAGAGACAGGAGGAATAGGGATAAGATTGGGAGAAGGGGAGCATCGAGGAAGGCTAGAGACAGGAGTGGAAGGGGAGCAATGAGAGAAAGTAGCCAAGGGAGCAAAGGATGTATGGGGGAGGTTAGAGAGTGGTGATCGGTTGGGGGGAGGAAGAAGCTGGGAGGAGAAAAGTAGAGGAAGAAAAAGATGGACAGGAAGAGGAGAAGGAGAGGAGGGAAAGAAAAGGCGAGAAAATAGGGCAGACATGTTAGTGAGTAAGATAGGAGGGGGAAGTACAGTAGAAAAGAAATGGAGAAAAGTACCTGTAAGGCGCGCGCCTTTAGGCGCGCGCTTTTCGGCCCGCTGGTCGGTGGAGCTTGGGGCGGCAGGAAGGCCAAGCCCCAGGAGAGTCGTGGTGTCCTCGAGCGATGACAGCCGAGGATGCTGGGAGCGTATGCAGACGAGCTGCAACCTCACCAGTCCTTGGCCCGCTAGTCGGTGGAGCTTGGGGCGGCAGGAAGGCAGGAAGGCCAAGCCCCAGGAGAGTCGTGGTGTCCTCGAGCGATGACAGCCGAGGATTCTGGGAGCGTATGCAGATGAGCTGCAACCTCACCAGTCCACAAGACTTGATTTCCAGGGAGCTACAGTAGAGTAAATGGTTTTGAACAGGGCTGGGACTCCAGGGGAAATTTCGGTTTCAGATTTTTCGGTTTTGGTTCTTTATGAATTTCAGATCTCGTTTTAGTTTCGGATTTTTATCGTTTTGAATCTTTTTCTACCACTGAACTCAGTGGGAACAAGCCACAATGAAAAAAAAAAACAACCCGAAACCGGCGCAATACAAAAAAAAAAGGAAACAAAATCAAGGTAAAACAACCAAAATGCCGAAACCAAAAAAATCTGACATTTCAGATTAATCCGAAATGGTCATTTTCGGACAATTTCGGTTCCGTCCGAAACTGAAATTCCCAACCCTAATTTTGAGGCTTTCATCTCTTAGTTATTTTGAATAAGTAACCTGCTAATTCATGACGAATCCATGGAACTCCTTGCCATGGGATGTTGAAGGCCAGTAGCATAACTGAGTTCAGGAAGGGGTTGGGCAAGTTCATGGAAGGTAGGGCTCTCATCCTTTGCCCAGTGGATGAGACCGACAGGGATTGGGCTGCTTCATACAAGGTCAGCTTTACCACCGAATGACCTAGACCCTGCTGTTTTCTCTACTTCCAGTACCCCACAGTGGCCCCTGTTTTCACCACCTCTAGGGCCTTACGGAGGGTGCCCAGGAGGGGCCGTGGCCATGGGGGATGGGGTGTTGCCACCAGCAGCCCCGTATTTTATGTTTGTCATCGGCCCCTCAAATTCTAAGGCCGACCCTTTCATTTCATGTTTCATTTCAATTTAATTTTGTACCCCGCAGGCTACACCACAGGTGTCTTGTAGCGACTTACACTCTCAAATGAAAAACAATATAAATACATAATATAAACCGTACATAATATAATACATAATCTAAACAATATATAATAATCTAAACATATGTCAAATATCAACCCAATAGCAGTCCACTTGAAAGAAAATGTAGAAACCCAACCCCCCTCCCGCCCCAAACCCCAGTCCCCACCCCAACCCATTCCCTGCTGCCTGCTCTCACCAGGCAGCCCCTTCCCTCGTGCTGCACCCACCTCACACCTGGGGCTCCCCCCTCCCTATCCCAGTCCCACCCATTTCACTCCACAACTCACATCTCCAAGAGGCTCTGCTACAAATGCACGGGCCTACAGCCCTGCCAACAGCAGCAATATTTTAAGCTGGCCCAATGGAGCCAGCTTCCAAAAGTACGGATCCAAGCCCCACCCCATCCCCCATGGCAGGAGATCAGAGGAGCAGTCCAAAAGTGGGGGCAGTCCAGAGAGTGCAGCGGGGCCCCTCGGTGCAAGGCTCTGAAGGGGACCCTCCAACTCCTATCCGCCGAGCTGGAGTCTTGCCTCCATTCCCTTCACATGGAGAGGCCGCAAACGCTACTGCTCCGCTGACGGCGCCGATGACGGTCGGCACCCTTAGGTGTCACCCTTCGGCTGGCACCCAAGGGTGCCACCCCGGGGCCTTTCTACCTGCAAAAGGGAGGAGGCAGGTGTCATGCAAATCTCTGGATTCGTATATGAATTTTTATGATACACTTCCTCTGAATCATCTGGTCTACCACTATTGGAGATTGGCCACTGGCGGCTAGATTGGCCTGACCCAACATGGCAGTTTTTCTCATACGTCTTCAACTATTGTGGCGAGCACTGAGCATTTCAGTGAAAGACTTTTCATAGAAAATTTGTGGTTTTGTAAAAAGAATGCCTTATTCAGCTGTCCTCCACATTTAGTGTTGTTAGGCCAAAAGCATGTGCCAGAATACAGGGGTGGGGAACCTCAGGGTGGGAATGTGGCTCCTGGCAAAGTTTTTTTGGGGAGGGTTGGCCCCTTTCCAGTTCCTGTATCTGCCCCCTGGATCCAGGTCCTATACCAAAGCGCTGTGCATGCAAGGATAAAAGACAAATCTATGGCACGGATCCATGGTCTGGATCCTCTTTTTCTTGAATACGCCCCCGTCCCCAACTTCTATGCAGCCCTCAGAGCTTGTAATAATGTTTAAAGTGGCCCCCCAGGAGGGAAACTGTTCTCCACCCCTGAGCTAGATTAAACCTCACAAACTCTTCAAGTCGGATACTATTTTATTCCTTTACAGACTTAAAGAATATTTAGCACTTTCTATTTTAAAAGCAGCATGACTATCAAGCCTCACAATGTCCTCAGTGACAGGAAAGGAAGTAGCATTATTCTCATCCCCTCCGACGCACGGGGCTTAAGAGCTAGATTTCTTGCTGGATTCCCTTCACTCCCTTGGCTTTTGTGGCTCTGTCCATAAATGGTTCTCCTCCTACCTCTCTGACCGCTCCTTTAATGTGTCTCTCTCCAACTCCGCCTCCTCCTCCTTCCCCCTCTCAGTTGGTGTTCCTCAAGGCTCTGTTCTTGGCCCTCTCCTCTTCTCGATCTATACCTCATCCTTAGGCAAACTCATTGCCTCCCATGGCTTCCAATACCACCTCTATGCTGATGACACTCAACTCTATCTCTCTACTCCCTCTCTCTCTCCCTCTGTTCAAGCTCGTCTCATCAACTGTCTCTCTGACATCTCTACCTGGATGTCTCAACGTCAACTCAAACTCAACATGGCTAAAACTGAACTCCTTATCTTCCCCCCTCATCCTTCCTCTCCTTCCTCACTGTCAATAACTATTGATGGAGTCACCATCCTGCCTGTCCCCCAAGCCCGTAGCCTAGGCTTCATCTTTGACTCAGCCCTTTCTTTTAAACCCTACATTGACTCTGTTGCTAAATCCTGTCGCTTCTCCCTCCATAACATTGCTAAGATTCGCCCTTTTCTCTCTGTCTCGTCTGCCAAAACTCTTGTTCATGCTCTGGTCATCTCTCGCCTCGATTACTGTAACCTCCTTCTCACTGGCCTTCCCCGGTCTCACCTTTCTCCCCTCATCTCTGTCCAAAACTCTGCTGCCAGGGTCATCTACCTCGCCAGTCGCTTCGACCATGTGCAGCCCCTCCTCTCTTCGCTTCACTGGCTTCCCCTTCCTGAACGAATCCTGCACAAGCTCCTAGTCTTCACCTATAAAGCTCTTCACAACCTTGCTCCCCCCTACCTCTCTGCACTTATCGCCCTCCATACTCCAGCCCGTGCACTTCGCTCCTCCTCTGTCCCTTCTCTCACCCTTCCACGCCTTCCCTGCTCCCCTAAGCGCCTTCGTCCCTTCTCACTTGCTGCCCCCCATGCCTGGAACTCCCTCCCTGTCCACATCCGCCTTGCCCCCTCCCTTCATACCTTCAAATCTCTCCTTAAAACTCACCTCTTTCGCTCTGCTCTGTCTGACTCTTTATCCTGCTGAGCCACTATTCCTATACCTACGATCGGTTTACCCTTATCCTTGCAACATGGACCTGCCTGCTGTCATTCTCATCGTAACCAAGCCAAGTACGTGCACTTGAGACCTCGCATCTTCATGAATGTTAGACCCCTTGTCTCTCCCTCTGTTCCCCTTCCTAAGTCTCTCCCCCAGCTCCTGTCTCTCAGATTGTAAGCCCTAGGGGCAAGGACCATGTCTATTTTATTACTTTGTAAAGTGCCAGGTACACTGCTGGCGCTATATAAATGTTTGTTAATAATAATAATAATAATAGATTTGGAAAGGCAAGAAATGGCATGTAAGCCCCCAAACTTCTCTTGAAAATCAATGGGAGTCAGGTGCCTAAGTGACTTGCTCAGCCTCCCAGGAGGACTGTGTTGTTTGCTTTGTGTATGTGTAGCATCAGCAAATTGACTGGTTCAGAACAGATGTGATTTAGAGGCTTACAGTCTAGAATGAACAGGAAAGACGAGGGAGAAGGGAGCTTGGAGAGAAACGGGGACACGCTGCTCCCCTCCTTGGCTCCCTCTACTGGTTCCCTCTCCCATTTTTGTATCGAGCACCAACTTCTTGTTTCCCCCTTCTAGGATCTTCATGGCCTTGTTCCTCCCTGTCTTTTTGCCCTCCTTTCCCGCTACATTCCCGCTATGTAACTTTGCCCCTCCTCTGCCACCACCTGCTGAACCCACCCCAGAGTCTTACCCCAGTCTTTTCTAAACCATCTTCACCCCTTCTCCCATGCTGTCCCCTATGCCTGGAACTCCCTCCCAAGTGCACATCCTAGCCCCCCTCCTCTCTCCCTCCCAATCCTTCCTAAAATCCTACAGAACAGGGATATTGCTAGCAAATGGCTGTCAGGCAGGCCTTACACTCCAGAGTAGAGCCCCAATCAGTCTAGTAGAACCCACCCTTGCTGCTCCTGCTGTTTTGGGCAGCATTTGGGATGGAGCCGCAGGATGGATTCAGGGGTTAGAGCATGGATCCACCTTAGTCCAAACCAAAGCCCAGCTCCTGGGATGGGTTTAATGCCACCCCATTAGTTCTACACCAATCAAGATTAGAACTCGGGAGTTCCTGATCATAAAATTACAGGATCATAAGGTTGTGAGGGACCTTAAGGATCATCTGTTCCAGCCTCCTGCTCTGAGGCAGGCTACACTATACCAGAGATGGGCAAAGTTTCCTAATCCTGAAATCCATATCCATTTACCAATTGGGTGGGCACTACGGGCCGTTACAGATTAATCCATACCAAACAGCAACAGTGGCACTATTATTAATTATTATTATTATTATTATTTATTAGCAAGCATTTATATAGCACAAGCAATGTACCTGGCACTTTACAAAGTAATGGAATAGACACGGTCCCTGCTCTAGGGCTTCCAATCTGAGAGATGGGGGAAGGGGGGAGGGAAACAAAGGAAGGGGAACAGAGGGAGAGACAAGGGGTGTAACATTCACGAAAATGCAAGGTCCCAGGTGCACGCGCTTGGCTTGGTTACATCGAGAATGATAGCTGATTGGTCCATGTGGTGAGGATATGAGTACAGGTAACAGATTGTACTGGATGGAGGGTATCAGCAGCAGTTAGGTGAGGGGAGCCGGGAGTCGGGGAGGGCAGAGCGGAAGAGGTGGGTCTTGAGGAGGGATTTGAAGGTAGGAAGGGAGTTCCAGGTGTGTGGGGCAGCTAGGGAGAAGGGACGAAGGCACCATGCCAATTGTAGTTCAGTTTTAAATCTATTGGGGAAAAAAATTAAAATTTAAAAAATCATTATGCGTGCACAAAATGGCCACTGGACGTTCAGCGCATGCATGCACTTTTCCAAAATGGTGGCAGTAGCGTTGCCATTTCGGGAAGAGGCAACCAGTCTGCACATGCACAACAGCCATGGTGGAAAAGGGCGCGCTTGTGTGTAGAACATCTGACTGCTGTTTGTGCAGATGCAGAACAGTCTGGTGGGCATTTTAAGCATGCACAGTGATTTTATTATTTTATATTTTTAATTGATTTAAATAAGAATCCGTACTTATTAAATCTGGAAATTGCAGATACGGATCTGCAACAGGACCGAATCTGCAATTAAAACCAAATAACTTCCCCTATTTACCACAATGGGGCCAAAGAGCCACCTTAGGCTCTGGGACCTTAGCTTGCCCATTTCTCCACTATACTGACAGCATCAAAAACAGATGCTCGTCCAACATCCAAGAAAACATCCAATGGAGGTTTCCACAACCTCTCTAGGCAACCTATTCCATTGCCCAACTGTTCTCCAGGGAAACAGCATTTCCTTTTAGATACTTGAAAACTGCTGGCCATGTGTCTCCCTTTAACCTTTTTATTTCTCAGCTAAATATTCCTAATTCCTTCAGCCTTTCCTCTTGCGGCCAGCATTTTTGTTTTCCTTGGATAAAACCAGATATGTGGTCAGTGAGACAGCTCCCCGGCCCACCCCCAGACAGAAAACTGCAGGCGACACAACCCGGGCCGGGGTACCGAACTGACGTGCCCGCAGCCGGGGAGCCGTCCCGCTGTCCGTACAGCCCAGTCAGTCTGGAAGCACAACAAATGTGCAGGCGGCAATCCCCGCCTGAATCCTGCTTCCAGCACCCCACTGTGACGGACAGCCATGACGGCCTACGAGACACAGCCATGGCATCCGGCCATGGCGGACCCCGGCACTGGACCAGTAGCCGGCTGTGGCCTGCTTTGGCTCGCACGGGCGGCCCTTAGCCTGGCCTGTGACCTCAGAGATTTGCCTGAGCTAGTCACCAACACTCCACAGGGCAATCTTGGGCCAGCATCCGGCAGCACCAAAACAGATGTGCAGGAGGTGAGGTCCAGGCCAAAGGGGGCCGTAACAGGCCAACGTCACGCCTGCTTTTATCCCTTGTTGCTCTGATGTCCACCCCAGTGACCAGTGCATGACTAGGCCACACTGTGCTTGTCTACCTTTGACTAGTTAGATTCAAAGTCTGCAATTTCAAGCAAGCATCAGGATCACAAAAAGCTTTTTTTGGCTCTCTTGTCCCATCCTTTTGTTATCTCACTAAGCAGCATTGTCTTTCCTGACGCTGGGTTTTCTGCAGCTGTTACTGTTGGAGAAGCAATCTTCCTGTAACCCATTAAAAAAAAACAAAGAGCCCAGATTATTTTGCCATTGTGGCAAGAACATCTGCTCACAATACTCTTGCTGTTACATTGCAAAGATTCTCTATTGTCAAATTCGGCCAAAAGAACTTCAAGCATCCAGCTTTGGGCTTTTGTGAAAGAGGGCAAGCTGCAATGCCCTCCTCTCAGTTGCTTGCCTACTTGGTGGAGGATTTTATTTCTCTGAGGATGGGCGGGGAGCTGCAGCTGAATTTCAATTTGACTTTAGGGCTTATGTTCCCAAGTCATATTTTCATAGGACTGTTTAAAAAAAAATTTAAAAATTAACTACCCTCTTTATTTTTTTTAAAAAAAGTATAAGTTTCAGATCAGAAGCATTTTTGTTGTTTTTTTCTGTATTGCTCAAATCCAACAGTCATTGTGTAACACTAAAAACTTAATTTTTTTAGAATTTCAAGGTCAGGCTGAGCTTCCACTTTTTTACCCCCTGTTTATATAGCACTAGCAATGTACCTGTCACTGCACAATCATTCATTAGAACCAGGCTCCCTGCCCCAGGCAGTTTGCAATCTAGGAGAGACAAGGGAAGAGGGGAGCATAGAGAGAGCTAGGGATACTATGGGTGATTTCAGACGAGACGGGACAGCATTCACCCCGTCCCGGAATCACCCAAATGATTCCCTGCTGGGATCGCTCCGGCACATCCAACAGACGTGCCGGCTGATCCCGGCAGGGAATCGGGGAGGGGGCGGAGCCACACGGCGCAACGTACGGCCCCACGTTCCCCCGCCGCCCGCCCTCTGGGGAGATGGGCGCTGCGGCCAATGCGGCCGCGGCGCCCGCCCGATTTGACCACAGCCCAGAATCCCACCGGGGATTCCAGGCCGTGGTTCCCGACCAGACGTTACTTTTTGTTGGTTCCCGCCGGGGATCTCTTTGACCACGCTTGCGGCGATTGGCCCACAGGGAACCCCGGAAGCGTGGTTGAAATTGACTCCATTTGGGAATTGACCATGGCGAACATCTGGCGGCCGCCAAACAGATGTTCAGGGCGCTTTGACCCCATGTGGGTATTGACCGGGGTTCACTATAATCTCGTAACGTCTGAAAATACCCATTCATGAAGTTGAGAAGTCACAGGTGTACATGCTTAACTTAGCCTGTTTTTAGACGTGCCACAGAGCTTGCGGTTTTAAATAATCCACCGTTAAAAAGTTATGCGGCGGCATTTAGACGTGCCGCTGCCATTGAAAACCACAGCTCGCACATTGTTTTGAAGCCACATTGGTAAAACCTCAATAACAGGGTTTTACCAATGCGTTTTCAAAAGAATGCATGAGCTGTGATTTTCAATGGCAGTTGCGTGTGTAAATGCTGCCTGCATGACTTTTCTAATGGCAGATTATTTAAATTTGCGAGCTCTGTGGCATGTCTAAAAGCGCCCTTATTTATAGGGGAGAAGGGGACCATGAATGAAAGGATAGTAGAGGAAGTATCGGTGACCAGTTTATAGGGATGAGGAGCTAAGGAAAGCCTGATGGAAGAGGGAGGTTTTCAGGAGGGATTTGAAGGTTGGGGGCAGAGGGAAGAGCAGAATGGATATGTTCAGGGAAGGAATTCCAGGTATAGTGGGGCAGCATGGGGAAAGGAGAGAAGATGGTTCAGGGAGCAGGAGTCTTGGAGGCAAGTAGGGGTGACACCTTTTGCAGTTTGACCCTGAGACTCCCATAGGCCAAAGTGAGAGTCTCAGGGTCAAACTGCAGAAGGGGACAAGTCAGGGTGCTGGCAGAGAAGGAACAAAACTCCCTGGTGGGAATGTAGGCAGGAGGCAAGTGCAGAAGGATAGGCGGGAGGAAAGCCATGAAGAGGCTTGAAGGTAAAGACTCAATACAGCTCATTAGTACTGATGACGATATGTAATCTTCAGAATTTACTAGCTTCCCCACCTGCTTTTATCTATTTCTAGACTAAGAGAGTGCACCAAAGAGAGCTGACTCTGAAAAGTTAGGGCACAATCCTCCACCCATTTAAGTCAATAGCAAAACACTCTGTGGAATGGTCCTGTTAATGACAACCATATACAATTTCATCATTATTCCCTATTATTTTAGCAGAAGAATTCACAGAACTGTAGGGTTCGATGGGACCTCCAGGACCATCTCGTCCAAACCCCTGTTTCAAGGCAAGATGCTCTGAGCCTACAGCATCACAGAAAACATCCAGTGGAAAACATCCAGTGAAGGGAATTCCGCAGCTCCCCTAGCCCCCCCCCCCATTCCATTTGCCGAACTATTCTCCCAGAACACTGTGCAGCTGTAATGGGATGGCAGAAAAACTTGTAAATCACAATCCTCAAACCACTTACTCCAGCATAATTCCATTGAAGGGAATGGAATTACTTTGGAGTTAACATCTTGAGAATTGTCACTTGATATTGTAGAATGAGCTAACCACTGATTCAGTTTGAGCTAACCACTGATTCAGATTAACTTGCAAACTTGGTATATGTTATGTATTGGAGGATAAAGACTTGCCTGGAATTCTTCATTTGACTGAAATGGATTTGGTACATCGGTAGAAGAATCTAATACCTCATGCTGTCACATTTGAAAATGAGTTCAGAGGGTGGCGATGAAACTCTGTTTCTGAAACTCTGTTTCTGAAACTCTACCTGGTGGACCAAGACATCTTCAGGCATAACGCATTGCATAATGCGAAGTTTATAGTACAAAATTCAATCCAAAAGTGAGGGAATAATTTTTCACTTGTCAAGGACAGATCCTTGAAGACGAGTACTTGGTATAAGGTGGTAACGTATTGTTTATTATAACATGAGACCCTCTCCTGCAAAGACTGAAGTCTGTGAACAAGGTCATGTTCCAGCAAACCGAGGTGTAAACCAAAGTACTTTGATTTCATTACATTGAGGTAACAGCTCCACTTTGGTAGCATTCAGATGAACAGAGTAAACTAATTTGCATCACTTTTCCCCATAGATGAGACAATATTATCACTGAACCATGGTCACCACCCTCCTATTATTATTATTATTATTATTATTATTCGCATTTATATAGCGCCAGCGATGTACCTGGCGCTTAACAAAAATAAAATAAGATAGAAAGTCCCTGCCCAAGAGCTTACAATCTAAAGACAGGGTGAGGAGAGACAGAGGGAGAGACAAGGGATGCAACATTCATGGGGATGCGAGAACTCAGGTACACTTTCTTGGCTTGGTTACAGTAAATTGGGAGTTTACATATAACAGGTGGAGGATAGTCCTGGGTGGGGATGATTAGCAGGAGTTTGGAAGGGCGGAGCGGAAGAGGTGAGTTTTGAGGAGGAACTTGAAGGTGTGGAGGGTGGGGGCAAGGCGGACAAGGGCAGGGAGGGAGTTCCAGGTGTGCGCGGCAGCAAGAGAGAAGGGACGAAAGCGGTTGGGGGACCAGGGGG
>QEPC01015598.1:1742394-1779418 GCA_003113815.1 Sphenodon punctatus
AGCAAAATGGAGAGGGTCTGAGGTTTTTAAAGCCCCCCTCCCCTTCCCTGTGATTTGTCCAGGTAAAACCACCTGGCCTAGGTGCAAGTTCCAGCTGACCAGTCCAAGCCAATCAGAATCCTGCTTCCTGCTGACTGAAGAAGACCCCAGAGGAATTCCTGGAATGTGGGGTCCCTTAGAGGCCTAGCAGAGATTACATCCTGCCTCGCAGTTTCAGGCAGGCATCCATGCCAGTGCATGTGGCATTTTGCCACAGTCTCTAGTTCTAACTTTGCCTGAGAAAGGGCCCAGTGCGCAATTCTGTGGCCATGTTACCTGTAGCAGGGTGAGGTGGCCAGCTAAACCTCCCCTTCTGTAGTAAATGGAGGGGAGTCAGCTGTAGCTGGGGAAGTCAGCTGACTCCAGAAGCTAAAAAGCCCTCAGCTCATTGTAAGAGAGGAGGGTCACCACCAGGGAAGCTTGGAAGTAAGAAGTACCTAAGGGAAAAGAAGCAGGGAGACAGGGCTGGCCTTAAGCAGGGCCAGTAGGGCCATGGCCTGTGCCCCACTGTTGAAGGGTGCCCCACAAGGAGACCATTCCTGGTGGTTTCAGGACCAGTTCTCTTGAGGCCCAGAACCGGGCCTTCTTACTGACTGCGACTCTCAGCTAGGGTGGGCAGCTCACAGACTCATCCCCAGAATACAGGACATGGGGGAGAGAGAATACAGAACATGGGTGGAGGAAGAGTGCAGCTGGCTCATTGGAGTCCTACTGGGGTGGGGACTTCCAATTGTTAAAGGTGTAGGGCTATGGAGGGTTGGGCCACAAATTCTAAGGCCAGTCTGAAGCGAGAGAACTTGTGAGGGGATCCCTGGACCAGAGAGGTAAGGCATTGGGTGAAAACATACATGATGGCGTCTGTCTGCTGTCAAGCCACGATCCGAACCGGGGTGCCACTCGCCCCCCAGTCAGGATTGGGTCTGGCTGCGGAACAAATGTTCACATGGCCAGGTGCTACGCCCACCAGCCCCCCCCCCGCCCCCATGATGGGTAGCCAATGGCAATTGCCATGGCCGTCCATCATGGGGACCACTCCACACCAGGCAGAGAACAGCACGGTACAACACATGATAGCCTGCTGAAGCCCAGTCAGGCAGGCCTTTCCCCGGGTGTGGTGGTGGCTAACCTGGGCTGCGACTGGAGGTCTCCGGAGTCAGAGCCTGGGCTAGTTGCCACCACACCCAGGGAAACTCCGGGACAAACATCTGGATGCCCTTTAACAAACATGACAGTGGCCTGAGGGCCACAGCAGGCCACCGTCATGTTTGTTAACACCCATTATGTTTGAGAGTTATTTTATTTATTTATTATTACAAATATTTTAGGTAATATTCAATACTTTACTTTATTTACATAGCCAATGGCCATCGTAAAAACACACAATAAACAGAAACAAAGGGAGGAAAAACATTGGTGCCATCATAAGAGTAGATATATACAAACATGTATACAAACATAACCACAAACAATTATAAGTCCCCTGATATCAAAGCTCTGGTTCTACTTCCTGTATGGATTTAAGTACCATCCCTTAAACAAGTTCATGACCACATATATCTACTTGTTTTATCATAGCGGTCTTGATTTTTATAACTTGAGACAAACTTGGCGACGCAAATTGAGATATTTAAATCCTTATCTCTCAAAAGGAATACCTCCTTCTGGAGGAAGGATTGGTTTACTGCCATAAAGAAGGGGTCAATATATAACTGTCTCCAGGTGTCATAAGCAGGAACAGTCCAGTAATATATATGGGAGAGTTTCCACATGTTCGTTTTGGTCTTTACAACAATGTCGACATATCCGTTCACTAAATGGGATTCATCTCCTTCTACCCTCGGTAACAGCCAAGGGGAAGATATTGAATCTTGCCAACGTTAAGACCACCCTGCCATTACCCATTTTAGGGTTTGCCAGATAAAGAGCCCCTATAAGGGGTTTTTTAAAAGTCCCAAAACAACCGGGAAACCCTTTGAGCATCCAATTGTTATTTTGCCTATTGAATTTCCAGACCTTTTGAACGCGTTCTGAACAAATGTTTATATCCCGGACCCTCCTGCACATTGGCAGCTCAGAGCGGCGTTTTGCGTTTAGGATTTTGTAAAGACTGACTCCACTACTCGGGGGAGCCCTGGCGAAACCACCGACAATTTGGAGAAGAACTGATGATAAGGTTGCCTATGAAAAACGTGAGCCTGTGTGCTGCTTTGGGGCGGGGGGGGGGAGAAATGGAAGCCCAAACCTTGCAAGGGTATGTGAGCCTAGAGCACCCTCCCTACAGCACCCATGCAGCTTTTTGAAGTGATGGGATGGCTTCCTTTTTTATCCATCAAAAATATAGTTATTTGTGAAGGACAAGGCTGAATAAAGGGCCTACCATTTATTTTTTGTTTATTTATTTATTCAAATTTATTCCCCCGGCCTTCTGGCCAAAGACGGGAGTTTAACCTCAGATTCCAGGAAGATCTCATGTCAACACCATTCCAAATAGAAAATCCCTTCTTATTTGCTCTAAGAATGGCCTAGTAGCAGAATCTCCCAGTGGATGTCATCAGCGAGGTTCCTAGTTTTCTATGACAAAAAACTGGAAATTCTCTGATTAAAAAACCCCATAAATTATCTGATTAAAAACCCCAAAATCTGTTTTTCTGTGATTAAATGTAAATGCGAGTTGACCATGATATATATAGGTAAGCGTCAGAACACCACATTTTATTATACTATTTTCAGTTTTATGCACACAGAAAACAGCGCAAAGTGATAATATGCAACTACCTGCCCCACAAACAGCCCCCCCCAAAAAAATATTGGAGGTCTCTGGCACCCCTCCAAATGCAGAGCCTGTCCCTTCACAGCACATGCCTTCAGGTTGCTTCCCCTCAGCTCCACTTCACATCCTTGCTGCCCTGCACTCGCTGCATCCTCCTCCAAAACCTGTACATGTTTGCCATTTTCTGCAAAATTCTTTGGAAAAAAGGCAAAATCTCGGTTTTTCTCTGGGGAAAAAGAAAAATCACTGGTTTTCTCTGGTTTTCCATCGCAAAGAGAAAACTAGGAACCCTGGTCATCAGACCCTGGGAAGGACAACCAGTTTGTGGTCAGATCCCTCAAGGATGTTTCATTCTCTGATGCAATCATAGAACCAAAAAGAAGTTCGAGGTGGAGCATCCTCTTCCTGCTAATTCATAGTTGCTTTTTGTTGTTGGCTGTGGTAATTTTTGGCACCATTGGACAATTAATCCCACGACCGCCTCCACCTCCGTTTCTGAAAAGGGTAATTTATTTGTTACTAATTATTCAAGATGTAATTAAATAAGGGACAGAATATGATGGACCAAAAAGTTATGTTTCTGGTTCAGTTCTGGTAATTTTTCCTCCATGGGTGGAGCGGAGTCTCTACATAGAATCACAATTATGACAAGACTTGCTCACCGTAGGAAAACTGCATGATCAATTGCCTTGTCAGAAATATTTTACTTTAATGATTATTAATAGGCCTTTTGTTTTTATGATTCATTTTTCATCTTATTCTTGCTCTCTAGCTGTTCCTTACAGCAGAATTACTTTCACTCCCTCTGGATCCTTGAGGTTTAAACATGTGTTTTTAAGAGTGAACTTTTGTAATCGTGCTTTGGAAGCTCACTCTTCTGGCTTGTGCATTTAAGTCCTACTCTAAAATATGTGATGACAGCCTTAGCAGTGTTTACATAGCAAACAAAGGCAGCTTTTTTTCTTCTTCCGCTAGCCAACGATTTTCAAGATGAAGTTAATCGCATGTCAAAACATTAGGATTTTGTCTTATAAATCTCCATATTAAAAAGTGTTGGGGGTTCTGGTTGCATTGTTTCCACCCGTTCTTTACAACGCCCTTGAAAGCTAGTTTACTCCCCTGATTTTGTTTTCCTTTAAAAACTGGATTTATTAAGAAAATGTTGCATATTCTATTTAAATAAGTCTCTGAAAGAACTGATAGGTCACAGGGTTTATTTCATCCAATTTGATGATTCTCTGTTCAGACCAATAAGCATATGTTGAAGTGGAACGTGGCTCCAAATACTGTAAGCCTGCAGCCACGTGTGAGTTCAAGCTTTCCAAATGCATCAGTTTCAAAAGCTTTTGTAAATGTGGAGCATCTAATCCCAGTATGGCAGTGATTTACAAAGGAGATTAATCACAATAACAGTCATGAGCGGGTGTGACTGGACAGGAAAGCTCTATAGACAGACACCACGTAATATGTCACTGCCATGGTTTTGCCATGGAGTGTAGGACCCAGTGTTGCATGAATGTTGCATGAAACAGGACTAATCCTATGCAGCAGGATCCTGACGAGGGAGAGTGCACAAGATCTCAAGTACGGAACTCTAGCCCTTCCTGCTTTCCCACCAGCATAAAAGGCAGGGATGTGCCCTGCTCATTGGCAGAATAAATTATGCAAATTTAAAAATGCAAATAAATTACCCAGGATGCCATCTCATCAATCCTGGACTTTTCATTACTTTAAAAAGCACAAAATACCACTTGGACATGCATACATACTGTATGTATGTCCCCTTTTTCAAATAGGGAACTAGGTGTCAGGGGGATGGGAGGGGCAGGGAGATAGCGGGTGAGCTGAGAGGAGGAACTCCGTAGGAGAGGAACTAGGGTCAGTGTTGGGAAGGACACCCTTGAACCTCCTGATTACCTCGCCGAGTGGCTGCATGTACACGTTGAACAGGAGAGGGGACAAAACAACCCTGCGGGACTCCACACGAGAGGTCCCAGTATGATGAAAAATATTCCCAGAGTACCACTCGCTGCGTTCTTCCGCCCACCCCTGCAAGCGCGTCACCAACATCTATGGCGTGAGCTGAAAAGCCAAGTGCCATAGCAGACTCGCATATAGTCTGGTTGGAATCTGAAATTCACACCTCGAGGGGTTACATGCTTCCCTGAATCGAGGGAGCTTGAGCTTTGGAGGCCCACTCAAGAGGAGCTCCCACTTATGCGATATCCACCTCCTTGACTGATACACCCACTGGAGATTGGACTGGAGACCTCCAGAGCTACAGGTGTCAGTCCATGCAGTCTGAGCTCAAAAGCCAGACTAGAACAGACCCATATACTCTGTGGATGGAGAGCAAAATGAGGGCATGTAACCCACAACTCGCATGATACTATTGCAGTATATGCAGGGATCCGTGTCCACTGCATTTTCCCCATTGGCATCAATAGGGAAAACATGGTGAACCCAGGTCCTTGAATAGATGCGGATACTTGTTCCTGTATTAGACATGCATCCATTAACAATAGACCAATGTAGCCCTCTCATATTTAAACATAGGGTTTTTTTCTCCTGAGTTTAGAATCGACCGTGCAGGGGTCTTTTAGGGACTTAATTTGTTTTTGGTCGTCGTGATATTTTTATCTCTTGGAAACCCAGTATCTCATTAAACAAAAGCACAACACATTCTTATACAAAGCATCTGCTGTGGGGCTCCCTTCTTCCAGGAAGTTTACAAGAAGAGACCCATTCTAAACACAATATTAATCATCTGCTATAAACCTCTGTGATTCCTTCCTCGCGTGTCCTGTCTGCTCTCTTTTGGACTAGAGATCAAGCTTTTCAAAGCAGGGACTGACTTTTCTTTTGGGTCTTGCACAAAATCTGAGCACATTGTTGGGCTTTAGCAAGTGTTTGGACAAGAAACTGTTCCAAAAGCCATTCCTGGCCCAGAAGTCACTGTGCAGATACCTTTATTTATTTACTTACTTACTTACTTACTTACTTATATTAAAACGTATATGCCGCCCCCTCCTGCCTCAGGCATCTTGGGGTGGCTAACAACATTTTTAAAACATTGAAAACATATTAAAATACACAGTGATAAATGACTACTACAACAACCTAAAAAGCCCCAACCCACCCACCCCATCTCCCTCGATAAAGGCCTGGCGGAACAGCCAGGTCTTACACTGTCTGCGGAAAGAGGTTAGGTCGGTAATCAAGCAGATCTCCAATGGGAGGGAGTTCCACAACCGCGGCGCAGCCACAGAGAACGCCCTCCTCATGGTAGAAACCTGGGGGACCCCGAGGAGGGTGCCCCCCAGTTGACCACAGGGGCCAATCCAGGACCCTGAGCTGCTTTCCCTCAGACTGTACTCCCTGCTGGGTGAAACAGCTCTCTCTTAGCACTGGAGCTCTGGGCCTTCTCCTGCTCTTCCAGAGGGTCAATGTTATGGGTCCAGAGCAGTCTCAGGCCGCTTTTGGATGAGACAAATTGTGCATGATTGGTGAAAAATGTACATGATTTAATACTCATTTAAACACCTAAACCGCTTTAAATGTGCATTTGCCATGATCGTGTAAAAGCCAAAACCGTTTTGAATGTGGTTTTTAAATAATGCACATTTTTTAAAACCAGTTTTGAGCCCCTTTGATGATCAGGGGGATGCCAAAACCGGTTTTAAAAACTGTGCATTATTTAAAAGCTGTTTTGGTTTACACACGATCATGGCAAATGTGTATTTAAAACGGTTTAGGTGTTTAAACGAGCATTAAAACACGCACATTTTTTTACCAATCATGCACAAATTTGTCTCATCTAAAAGCGGCCTTGGTCAGCCAGTAGTACTCTCTCTTTGATGATGTGGCTCGTCCAACCCTCCTACTCTTGTTAACTGGCACCTTCAGGTGTGACTTGTTTCAATTACCTTTGGAGAACAGGAGCAGTTAGAGATTAACTTTAAACTGTGCTGCTTTAGTGTCCCTCTGTTGGGTTTCAAGTCTCTGTCAGTTTATTACAAGGATACTCCCCTTGACTGATCAGAGTTTTCTGTGATGGAGCGGCCAAGAGGTAGATTGCAGTCTGCTGGTGGATCACAAGCTAGTCTCCTATAGGTCACAGTGTGGGGACAGGGAGCAGCCTCTGACTTGGAGATGATCTCTGGGGAGGAGCATGGGACTTGTGCGCCTGGGAACATCTGTAGGGAGGAGATGGGCTGAGAGAGTTCCTCCAGTGTGGCAACAAAGACCGCTTTCACGCCACCTCCGCCATGCATATTTTGGCTCTGCAAGAGACTGTGGGAGAGCCAGAATGTGCGTGGGGTTTGACTTGTCTGAAAGCCTCCCCCCCCAGCCACCGCCCCCCCCCCCCCCCCGAGGGGGGGATTTCCTGCTCTGTATCTGTACATGTGTTTGCCAGCAAAACCACACGTTCCCTCCCGGAGCCAAAATATGCGTGGGGGGGGGGAGGTGTGAAAGTGGTCAAAGTCTCTCGAAAGGGGAGTGTTTCTCCCACTTCTGAGACCAGTTGCTGAGGTGTCTTTAGCAAGAAGGATCCAAGCCTAGCCTGCTGGAGTGAGCAGAAGCAGTCCCAATACATCACCTGAAGTTGACGCCTGGATCAAGCTAACCATCCGTAAGTCTGGCCATCCCTGTTGGATGGGATTTAGGTTTAAGTCGACTCGTTGGCAAATGTTCACCTCGCAAACCAGTGATGAGTTTTTTAAGAGATGTATGTTCAGTTTGAGTGTCCTAACTAGGTCATCAGCTGGTACTTTGCACTTTTAGCAGATATACGTGAACTGTCAGCCTTGTCTGTCAGCCCTGTCAGTACAGAGCTGAAACAGATAGTTGTGTAACCACAGTTAATAACTGAAATTCCAGATATGTAATCTATTAACGGATGCATACCATAGTGGTCAATCGATTAACCAAAATACTGATAAAATACTGCTTTACCGTTGCCACAGAACCAACTTACTGTTTTTCCGCATTCCATCGTTTCTCGTTTACTTCCAGACCAATAGGAAAGCTGCATCACACAGGTATCCAATGGGAAACTGAGTTAAACTTGAAACCAGGGCCCAGGTGATAAACCAGGAAGGAATTGTGGGCACATGGAACTAGCCAGTAACTGCAGAATGGATGGCGGAAATCCACACAGAAAACAGCACAAAGTGACAATGCAGTAACTCGGTTAAACTGTCTGTTAATAAACAGTTGCTGTTCATTATTGTTTTGGTTCAGTTACCACAAATCCAATAGTTACCGATATTATTAAGCATTTATATAGCACCAGCAGTGTACCTGGCACTAATTGTTGTTATTACAGACAGGATCCCTGACCAGTGGGCTTACAATCTAGGATGGACAAGGGTGAGGGGAGCACAGGGAGAGACAGACACACATGCATGCATTCCCATATGGGGAAATGAAACAGAGAGGTTGTGACTTGCCAAGGCCACCCAGCGAGTTCATGGCAAGAGCAGGATTCAAATTCTGGCTTCCCAGGTCCAAGTCCAGCACCTTATCCATTACACCAGATTAGCTCCATGCAGATAAGTGTTTCTGCTCTAATAGCTGGACAGCATCGGTTTCCTGGACCCTTTTCAATCTGGGTTCCGCCCCGGCTATGGCACTGAGACGGCGTTGGTGGCCTTGGTCAACGATCTCCTCTGGGAGATGGATGCAGGATGTTCAACATTTCTCATCCTGCCAGATCTCTCGGCCGCTCTTGATATCGTGGACCATGGGCTACTGTTGAGACGGCTGCGTGAACTGGGGGGGTCTGGATGGGACTGTTCTTGAATGGTTCCATTCATTCCTCTCGGGGAGAAGCCAGTGGGTGGTGCTGGGGGATGAGACATCTTGCCCCCGCACTTTATCATGCGGCGTTCCGCAGGGTTCTATTCTGTCTCCATTATTATTTAATGTATACATGCAACCCTTGGGGGAGGTAATGAGAGGGTTTGGGGTGCGATGTCACCAATATGCTGACAATACTCAGCTTTACCTCTCTTTTTCAACTGACCCAGACCCTGCTGTCTCGTTCCTATCTCTGTGTTTGGAGGCCGTGGCGGAATGGATGCGGCAGAGCAGACTGAAGCTCAACCCCGATAAGACGGAGGTGATGTTGGTGGGGAGAGCGAGGGAGGTAGTGGCCCCCCTGATTGGGGGGGTTCGCCCTCCTATAGCTCAGCAGGTCCGGAGTCTAGGGGTGATATTGGATGCGGATCTCTGCCTGGAGCAGCAGGTGGAGGTAGTCGCAAAGGCTGCCTTCCGCCAGTTGGATCTGGTGCGGAGGCTGCATCCGTACATCTCCCACCCAGACCTGGCCTCCCTCATCCATGCTTTCGTCACCTCGAGGCTGGACTACTGCAACGCGCTCTACGTGGGGCTTCCCTTGTTCGGAGGCTAGTGCAGAATGCGGCGGCCCGCCTCCCGAGTCGTCGGGAACACATAACACCTGTGCTCTGGACTCTGCACTGGTTGCCAGTAGCGTGCCAAGCCAGGTTCAAGGTTTTGGTGTGATCTACAAGGCCCTTCACGGTCTGGGCCCCTCATACTTCAGAGACTGCCTCACCCTCCGCGCCTCAGAGCGGCTCCTTCGGTCTGCCGGAAGTGCCTTCTTGGAGGTCCCCCGCATTAAGCGGGGGGCCACAATGGAGAGGGCATTCTCGGTGGCAGTGCCGTGCCTTTGGAACTCCCTCCCGGAGGAAGCTTGCCTGGCCCCAAGCCTTTTGACATTCCGGCAAAGTTGTAAAACCTGGCTGTTCGCCCAGGCCTGGGGGGAGGGGGGGTTAGAGGGTTTTATCTCCCCTACCGTATTTATTGTGTTATTGAGTTCCCAGGCCCTGTTTTTATATTTTGTATTGCATTTTGATATGTTTTAACTGTTTTTAGATATATTTTACATGTGATTGTTTTTATTGTTGTAAACCGCCCCGAGCTGTTTTAGGAGGGGTGGGGTAAAAAATTAATTAATAAATAAATAAAAATACAGCAGTATATTATTTACCATTCCTAGCCAGTTGAGTGTGGCTCCTTCTAGTCCCGCCCGATACATTCTTCCATATACAAAATATTCCTTTTCTATCCCGTTCAGAACGAGTCAGACAAAAAGCAAGCTTTTAGATGAACAAAGTGTCCGTCCCATCCCCCAATTGTAGTACTGCTAGGCGGCTTGCTTGGTTATGGCGAAAGCCCGTGCCGAATAAATCTTGACTGACTGAGAAGTCAAACGCTAGTGAAAAAGATTTACCTTCCCAATTTGTTCCTAGAGGCATTTTCATCAACTCAGCTGAAAAGGAAAGTACCAGCGAAAGGGGATAATTGCCTCTGATTTGAGGCTGAAAAACAGTCATTTGAGATAAACGTTACGTTCCGTCCATTTTGTAGATCAAGGAAATGTAGTGCAGACCAAACGACATGCCCGAAGGCATGTTGGGAGCTTGTGGCAGAGACTAATGTTTTAATCTATGCCTACTGATTCCTCATCCTGTGCCTTCAGCATTGTTTGTTTTATTTTTGTATTTATTTATATTTCTGTACCATCCTTCTCCTGAAAGACTCGGTGCAGTGTACAATATATTAAAAATCCTCCAAGACAATTACAAAATAAACCCCTCAAAAGTACTCCATAAAAACCTCTTTAGAAATCCCCACCCCAACCCCTGTCCCCACCTGCCATTTCCCATTAACCCAGTTAACACAAATCAATGAAACAATCACCATCCCGCAGTGTAAATACACAACTTCTCCCTTTCCCCCCCAAATCCCACCCCAACCCAAAACCCACGCTTCTCACCCTTCTTCTTTTTGCCCTAAACCACTTACCCCATATTTTCCATTAATAATCTCCATTTTAAATACAAAGTAGCATATTCAAGATCTAGCCTCCCACCCAGCTCCAGCCTTCTAACCACTTCTGGTCTCCAAACAGCCAGAAGCCTTAAATCATCCATCTTTTTAGGGGACAGTAAAGAAAGATGAACGTATACGTTCTCTCGCACACCTCTTATTTGTCAGATGGACATGGGGGGATGGATTTTTGAGAAGGGTCAAATATCTGAAGGACCGCCTCTCCCTTATGTCCCTCCATGTCCTCTGTGATCAGCCGAGAGCCCTCTCCTGCAGGTTCCATCATTGTCCTTGGCCCATTCTACCTGGGCACGCAGAAGAGGCGTTCTCGGTGGCTGCTCCACAGCTTTGGAACTCCCTTCCGTTGGAGGTTCACCAAAGTCCTAGTTCGAGCATCTTCCAGATGTCGTGTCAGACCTGTTTATTTGGCCAGACATTTATTAACAGGCAAGGTTAGGACATGGAGTGGGGGGATGGAGATTTATGAGTATTTTATGGGGGGAGGAGGGTTGTAATTTCACTGGGTTTTTTAAACTTATTATTATTGTGGTAACCGCCCTGAGTCTTCAGGAATAGTAAAAATCTAAATAAATAAATAAATAAATAAATAAAATAATATGGTAGTAAAACTGCAATCCTCTGGCTTTCCAGTGCCTACACTAGCACTTAGGCCTGGCATGAGGCGGAATGGGACATATGCCACGGCTATAGGTCATGACTGGCACTAAACAGCCCAAGGATCGTGCAGCGAGTGAATGAAAATGAAAACCATGATGATCAAGCAGGCCAATATAATAGCAATGCCAAACTTCAGTGCTGCAAAATCCACCCCCAAGGTCAAACAGCAACACTGCACATTTTTCTTGGGAGAGAAGGCATTACCTCCCACAGAGTCAACTTTTGTCCCAGTTATTGTGTAACCGGTTGTACTGGGTAGAATCTGTACATTCTGGTTTCACTTTATTGAGGGCAGTTAATTTTTAATCAGCCTCATTTCCCATTATTATGTTACCCCCCTAGCGTGCTTGATGTGCAGCTAAACACTTACATACCGTGTGTTTAACTGAAGCAAGGGCATGTTGTGGCAAAATATGCTTGGAATGACAGACTAATAGTCCACGAGTGCCTGTTGCCCAGGCTTGAAACTGCATGCTGTACTGAGTGGTTTGAGCAAGGAGGCTGACCTGGTTTTTTTGGGTTTTTTTAATTGATTGTCAAGTAGGTTAAAACAACTGTTGACTAGTTATCATTCCATTTCCATGGGGCTAACTTTCTAAATTGGGCATGTTCAGCCTAGAGAAAAGGAGATTAAGGCGAGGGGGACGGACATGCTAATAGTTTTCAAGTATCTAAAAGGATGGTTAATGTTTGTTCTCTGGTTAATTATTGCAATCTAAGCCCATTCCCTCACATTTTATCTTCTGCTGCGACAGAAGATAAAATGTGAGGGAATGGGCTTAGATTGCAATAATGTAGCTTTCCTTAGATATTAGGGTTCAACCTCCTTACTGTAAGAACCGTTAGGACAGAGACGAGAGGCGTGACTAGGTGGTGTTTTTACAGTTGGACTAAAAATGTAACGAATGCAATAGAGACAGGCTGTGATGCACAAACTACTCGCTTGCGCAAACGCCATTCCTTTCATTGGGGTTTGCGTTAGTGCACTCTTTAAGTAAAGTTACCATACCTCCCCTTTCGAAGAGGACGCTTGTGAAAAATCCATGGTATTGGTTTCAGTGCTGCCCTGCAACATGTATTTTTCATAAGTGCCCTCTTTTAAAGGGGAGGTATGGTAACCCTGTCTTTTAGGAATCAAGGTGCCCATCACATGGGAAATGGTCCTGCTTAATTAAGGCCATGAAACAGCACACACCCAAGTCAATAAGAGAACCGTTAGGTTCTTACAGGCAGGATGTTTACCCTAATATCTAAGGCAAGCTACATTGTGGAATCTCCCTCCTTGGATGTTTTCAAGCCCCAGCTGAAGAAACATCTGTCCGCAAAGCTGAGGATCTCCTGCTTGGAGTAAGAGGCTGGACTAGATGACTCTTGAGGTCCCTTCCAGTTCTACGGTTGTATATGACAGCATCCAAAAGCAAGATTTTGCATCTAAGTGAATTTTCTCTTATTGACGTGGGTGTGTGCTGCTTCATGGCCTGAATTAGGCTGACCATTTCCCATGTGATGGGTGTCTTGATCCTTAAAGGACTGCACTAGCATCAGCCCCAGTGAAAGGAATGGAGTTTGCACCAGTAGAGTAACGTGTGGATCGCAGCCTAGGGTGGCCAGACCTCTCCTTTAAAAGAGGACACCTATGAAAAATGCATGGGGCAGGGCTGCACTGGAACCAATGCAGCCCTGCAACATGCATTTTTCATAAGCATCCTGGAAGGGGAGATATGGCCAACCTATCACAGCCTGTCTCTATTGCATTAGTTACGTTGTTATTCCAAACCGTGACTGTAAATATAACACCTCTTCACTCCTCTTGTTCCTGTCCGAATTGAGAGTCCTCTCTTCTGGCATTAAAGACAAAACTCTCCTTTTTGTTGGTGTTTTAGAGCCAACTGCAGTGATGTGGCTACTTTGTAAAATATGGTTAGCAATGCAGGATAATCTGAAGACTGTTTTTGGGAATGTGGGTTTGATCGGAACACATCTTTGTGTCAGAAATTAGCATTGGTTTATGCTGTGGGGATGGGCCAGAAAGGAAAGTCTTTGTGTGAATGTGGTTAGCCTGTCGGTCAGTGGGGAGTCATTTAATAGAATCATATTGTAGTTTTTCAAATACCAGTTCCAATTTTGCTCCATGGTCAGATCTTCATTACCACAGAAATGATCAGTGCCAAGAGCTGGTTTATTTGTCCTCTGTTTAAAATGAATGGTTCTTTAAATCAAGACTCTTGGGGTTTTAATGCACAACAGAATTCCATTTTTTCCGCTGCCAAAAGCTAGCTAATGGCCGTGAAAAGATTTATCCTCCTCTCCTAATTGCTCAAAGGATTCATGGCCTTGGAGGGGGGTTCCAGTTAACTTTGGTTATGCAACAAGTGTGCTGTGCATTGGGTGGATGGGCTTTCAAAAAGCCCTATAAAATCTCCCCTTTTGTAGCTGATATTTTATATTAGAATCAGAAACAGTGAAAATGGTCTGAAGTAAAGATGCCTTGGTTGAATGTCTTGGGAGCTTAGAAATGTCAACATTCCAATATTATGTTCTACTGAACCAACAGCTCCAAACCCCAATTGGCAGGACTGGCCTTACCACAGGGCAACTGCCCTGGTGGGCCCTGCAGTGGCCCCTGTTTCCACCAGGTACTGTGGGGGAGTGCACACTCCCTCCCAGCAGGGTCCCAAGCACGACCACCTGAAGGGTGGTGCCCCCAAAGGGAATGAGGCAATTTTAAAAAGCTTTGCCCTGGGCCCTGAAAATTCTACGGCCGACCCTGCCAATGGGTGAAGATGTGGTGTTAACACTTACAACTGCTTTACGGCATGATGCTAACTTATTTCTGATTTAAAACGCATAGTGAGAGAGAGAGAGAGAGGGTTCAGAACTGGAAATGCTGCAAAGTAAGACACTCCCTCGGCTGCTGTAATCTCACAAGTTACAATGCTTGAGTTTGAGGTTTGCATGATACCTGAGTGATCAGTCTGCTGGAGGCAACGTTACAAAAAACAACCTCCTTTCTAGCGAGAGATACACTGGGGTACTCCAGGCTGTTGTAGTCTGTGATATCATTGCAAATGCCACCTGCTTATCACAGAGCTAAAGAGAGAGTTATTTATTTATTTATTTATTTCATTTGATTTCTATAGCCACCTCCTCCTGCCACAGCAGCTCGAGGTAGCTCATAACAACTGTTAAAACTGCATATATGTATTTATATTTATTTTACATAAATATAAAGTTACATAAAATCACAACAAAGCCCAAAGGTGGAGCTTGAATCCCTTCCTCCCCCATCCCAACCCCCACCCCCCCATCACCAGTCTCCCTCACCAGAACAGCCAGGTCTTCCATTGTTTCAGAAAGAGGGACGGTGTGGGGCCAAGCGGTCCTCCATCGGGAGGCAGTTCCACAGCTGAGGTGCAACCACCAAGAATGCCCTCTCCAGTTCCCCCCCCTTGCCCCCGCCCCCGAGATACTTGGGGGAACTCGAGACGGGCGCTGCCAGCAGACTGCAGGGGCTGATCCAGGATCTGGGGAGTGAGGCGATGCTTCAGATATCAGGGGTATCCAATACAACCTCCTTCCTTAAGGCAGGAATCTTAGACCAAGGGATGGTGAAGGTGTCACCCCATTGTGACCTGTTGGGTACTTTTTCCGAGCAACCGAAATTAGCTGCTGTCAGAGACAGGATGCTGGGCTCGATGAACCATTGGTCTGACCCAGTATGGCACTTCTTATGAACCTTTTCCCTCCCATGGGCCACTTTGAAAAGGAGTACAGTCTCACTGCTACATCATAGAAGTTGGGGTTGAGGTGTTTAAGGGATGTACTCAAGAAGAAGAGAGTCCAGATTGTGGATTTATGCCATGGATCCATCCCCTCTCCCTGAGAGCATGTCCACATCTCTGCTCCCAGACCCTGAGCTCAGTCTTTCAGTGCTTGGGGACAGGAACTAAATCTGGAGGCCGGAGCCAGGAACGGGGAAATGGCCACATAAAAACTAGTCGTGGGTCAGCATTTGGCCTCTGGACATGAGTTTCCCCACTCCAGCCTTACACCTAAATCATCCATGACAGATACCTGTCCAGTCTTTTCTTCACAATGCTCTGTAAGGAGTGGGTTTGTGTCAGAGAAGGGAGTGATTGCCCCTTGGCCATGCCGACATGGCCCACTCTCTCCAGACAAAATCCCAGAGGGAGGTGGTAACCTCTACCTTTTTGAGCTGTTGTCTTATGTCCCTCCCCTCCTTCCCAGGCAATGAGTCTATTAAGGGTGATTTCAGACGTTATGGCCGGCAGCATTGACCCCGGGCTGTGGGGTGGTTCGGACCATGGGCGAGGGTGAAGGGGTGCGCCAACAGACGTTTGCCCATTTGTCCCTTTGCCCCCGGCTGTGGGGACCGCCGAACCACGGCCCAGGGTTAGTGCTGCCAGCCGTAACGTCTGTTGTGCAACACACACACCCGGAGGGGGCGGGGCTGCGCGACGTAACGTGCAGCCGAAGGCTGCGCGACGTAACGTGCGGCCGAATGGCCTGCCCCCTGTGCTCCCCGGCTGCCTGCCCTCCCCGAGACAAGCAGCCACAGCGGCCTATCTGGCCGCTCACACCGTACACCGCCAGGACTCCGGAACGCGGTGAAGGTAAGGTAACAGACATTACTTTTCCTTCACCACGTTCCGGATTCCCCCTAACCACGCTTCGTTCGCCGCCATGGTGCGGGAGAACAAAGCGTTGTTAGGTTCACCGCAGGGGGGGGGGGTGTTGACTGAGGTGAACATCTGGATGCGCACAAACAGACGTTCACCTCCGTTCACACAGTGCCCCCCCAGCGGTTGACTGAGGTGATTTCAGACAAACGTAACGTCTGAAATCACCCTAAGACTCTAATGTTGGCTTCCATCAATTCAGGCGCTAGTTAGCCTCTCATTTCTCCTGGTATGAATTGACTGCAATTACATGGCTTATGTGGTGGTTGCTTGTGTTTTTCAGGGGGCTATTCATCACCATTCATGACAAAGGCCATATTGAAACAATGCTGAACTCTTGGCCTGAAGAAAACATAAAGGTATGTTTGTTTACCTGTTCTGGTTTTTTTTTTAGTTTCATGGAATAAGTAGGATTATGTTTTGGCCGCGTCATGATTTGTGCCCTCCACCCCCTACCCCCACCTCTTCCCCACGCATGCATGATTCGCAGTGAATATGTATGCATGCGCAAACGGGATGAGAAATCATGCGAAGAACACCAAATAATGTCGTTCACAAGCACAGTAGAAAAGGCATGTGCTTCTAACATGATGATCAATGCTAATACATGTACAGTTAAAATGAAGACCACCGTTTTTGCACACTCTGGGTGCAGCCACACAAGCTAGGTCTAGCCCAGTCCCCTGTCTGCCTCGAGGTGGGCAATACCAGTAGCCACGCTTTGGGCGGATAAGGGGATCAGGCCCCACAACACCCCCCACCCGAGAACCCAGGTGGGTGGGCCGCTGACAGATCCCGCTGCACTCCAAGGCGGGCCAAGAAGCTGGCCACCCGCGTGGGCACCCAGCCCTGCCCCACCTACCATCCCCTGGTCCGCCCACTATCCTTCCCCCAGCCATGACGTGCTCGTACAGAAGTGGCGAATGCACCTGCCTCTCAAGGCTCCATGGCAGACCTCGCCATGGGGCAGGGGCAGCACAGGGACCAACCAGACAGGCAGTAACCCCTTCGAGCAATACTGCTACACGCTGCATCCCCAGTCTTCCCCAGCGGATGCAGCGTGTAGCAGTTGGCTGCCCGCCCCGCCGGCCATATGATACGCTTGCATCACAGAGTAAGGCTGCCCGATGTGGGGTAACGCTGCCCAAATCAAGTTAGCATCTCGTGTGGCTTCATCCTTTGATGAGGATGTTTCGCTTCATACGCACGTCAGGGTATGGGCTCCATCTTGGGGAGATTGTTTGGTTAATTTGGCTGCACGTTTAAACAATGTGCTCTGTATTCAGGATTTTGTGGCTCTTTCATGGGATTTGTATCAGCATAAATCAACATCAAGGCACAAATCTTTTTTTTTTTTCCCCCCTCCATCTTCCCACACTAGTCCCAGTTTCATGCTTGAGGGTGAAGGAGTGATGGGCAAAGTTGGGGAGCAGAGGAGGTGAATGCACACCTGAAAGCCGATGCCACCCACCCACAGAGACGTAGGTTGGAATGGGCCCTGGTGCAGAACATAAGCAGTGCCGTACTGGGTCAGACAAACAGTCCATCAAACCCAGCATCCTGTCTCTGACAGTGGCCAATCTCTGTATCTTGGGAGAAGTACCCAACAGGTCACGATGGGCAATCCATTCCCTATTGTGCCAACCTTCCAACAGTAAGAGGTTACATCCCCCAATAGTTAATCCCCCTAATGGTTAATAGCCAAGCAGTCTGTCTACTCGGTGGACAGACTGCAGCTGCAGTTCAGGCCAGGGGTTGCCCCGGCAACACCACAGAGCTGCAGGTGCAAGCCTAGAGCAGTGGCCAATCTGCCCACAGCTCTATGGAGCAGGAGAGGGGGCACTGTGTGGGCGGGCTACAGGCCACGGCAGCTGTTGGGTCTGTTTAAACTCGGCACTGCGCGTGAGGGACGTGGGGCTAGCCACCCCTGGAGCAGATCTGGGGGGTGGTCCACTCCAATAATCCAAAATGAGGGGGGAACTAGCCCTGCCCTCTAATCTTTCCAACCCCCACCCCTTAATCTATTATGTAGGACAGAGGTGACATTTCCCTCCCTCAAGTTTGGGGTATAAAGGACAGTCCTCTTAATTAATTTTTTTCAGGGGAGGAGGCAAAATTAAGGAGGGGTGGTCTCCTGAACTCAAACATGTCTCCCCTTGGTTTTATACCTCTCCCCGTGGCCATTCATCAGCAATAAAAACTAAAGCCATATGGCCTGCATTTAAATCATCCAATTGCACCTCCTTTTAATCATCTGAAATATGCTACTAAAGAACAATTTTAGAAAATAACTCTTTCTCCTGAACCAGAAAAACTCATCATGAGATTTATTATTTCATTCCTCCAGCAAATTCACAATAGAGCCTTTGCCCTAGCAACAAACCGACCCATCTTTTTCAGCTCCCCAAAAGAGAGTAAATGTGTCAAGATACTTTATAATCCTTCTTTTCTCTTATTTCTTCCCAAGTGCTGCATGTGTGTGTCCTTCTGGCATTAATTCTGAGACTCAGTAAATACAAAGCACTGTTCCATAGAATCCCTTGATATCAAAGCCAGATTGTGCATTTAGGTCGCCCTTGGTGAACTAATCCACTTGGATCTTGTTATGAAAGCCCCATCCCTTGAGGTTCACCACTGATGTTTGAGTACGCCAGTCTTGTCATTATTAACATTAACTTTTCTTCTCTCGTTTTCTGCCACCCCTTTCCATTTTGTTAATTTCCAGCACTGCTACATGAATACCAAAAAATGTCTCCAAATCTGCTTCCCTCACCCCTGCAATGCACATTATTTTTAAAGGGCTCTTGTAAAGAGAGTTCAGATCAACTGCATCCCATGGCCCCTGAGGGGAGGGACAAGTGGTAACATGTTCAGGCAGATGTTGTTAAAATGTTTGGAAGATATTTCTAATTGCAAGAATAGCCCGGCAGTGGAACAAGAGACCAGGAGGGGCTGTGGAATCCGCATCCCTACAAGTTGCTAATACAAATCATTTGAATAAACCTTGGACAGGAATGATGAGCAAATATAGTTGGTGCGGGAAATAGACTGGGCAATTTTAAGATTCACAGAGTTCCTTTGCAACTTTCTGATTTTCAAAATTAGAATCTTAAAGTTAATCAAGCACAGTTAAATTAATGAATGAGTTAATAAGCTGCTGTGGGCTCACCACTGTTAAAAGCCAAGTGATTGTTTAGGCTTTTCTTTTTTATTATATCTTGCCCATTGTTTTATTTTCTGGCTCATACCCTAAGACGTCTGGGTAGGGTTGCCACCTATCCAAGGAGCCTAGGATGCCAATGCAGGCCCTGCAACATGTATTTTTCATAAGTGTTCCATAAACATTTGCATAGGTGGCAACGGTAACACTCCAAGCTGATAGTTCTAACACTTAGCACAGGTGCAAGCCCAGTTGATGGGAATGGAGCTCATACCTATGCTAAATGGTAGCATGATCTCTGTCCACGCAGAGGATTTCACTATTGGTTTGCACCAAGGTGATGATAAAAAAAGGAAATCCTTTGAACATTGATATCAGTACTGAGGTTAAATGGGTAACTGCACAGAATATCACAGCTTCACATTGGTTAAGTGGGTAACTGGATAGAATATCACAGCCTCACATTGGTTAAATGCGTAATAGAATATCACAGCCTCACATTGGTTAAGTGGGTAACTGGATAGAATCACACTGCCACACATTGGTTAAGTGAGTAACTGGATAGAATCTCACTGCCTCACGTTGGTTAAGTGGGTAACTGCATAGAATATCACAGCCTCACATTTGTAAGGAGGTATTTCCTTAAGAGTTTTGTTTTTGATGTTTGAATGATAGAAAAGACTATACACTCTCCATGACAGAAGTTGGTCCATTAAACAATCTCATCTGAACTACTTTGTCTCCAATCTCAGTACAAAGCAATGGGCTGAGACCTGAAAAAGACAGGAAGAACTACATGGCATAGTTCCTTAAAAATACAAACCAATATTTTTTCTATGTAATCTTGCCCTTTCTTGTGAGACAGATTGGCTCATTTCAAGGGCTTCCAGCAAGAAGTAGGAAAGCAATTTAAATAAATAAAAATTTTGCATTCAAGAATTGTTAACAGTTGCTTTTCCTTCTTCTCCATTCCTGACACTGCCCTTTTGAAGTTCCGAGGTCTCTGCCCCTGCACTCCACCCTGCCTTGCTGACCTCCTGCCCACCTATTTCCTTACTTGCTCCTTTTCATCCAACCCTGGCTTCCTTACTGCTGTCTCCCTCAGATTCCCATTCATGCTGCCCAATCAAGCTGGAATCTCCAGGCCAATAATGTCCACGTGAATGTTTGCAAATGGGCACTTTGCCAGTTACCACAGCTTAGTTGTTTCTTCCTGAGCATAGTCATTTCCATCTGACCATGGACCTTCATAAATCTGAGTCAGAAGCTCAGAAACAAAACACCAGGAGGATCTCCAGAAGGAGGGATCTGGCTGGCCAGGGAGGCTGCAAGCCAGCAGGCCCAGAGGCTTAGGAAAGGCTCACTTGGTTTGAAAGAAAGGCCCATGGAGGAAAGGGCAATGGGCCCTTGTTTGGTAGCGGGAGATGCACAATTCAGTAAACGTCACACAAGCAGAAGACTAAGCCTCAGGGTAGAGGCCTGTGCACCAATCCAAGCCTGTCAGGAAGGACTCATCTGGTCATGTCAGGCCCATTTTGGGTCAAACACTGTCAGTCTGAGCCTCTTGGACTCCCTAGGTGTGTCACGGCACTCAGTAAAGGACAGGTCATTCTGGAAAGGAATGTGCCTTAGCCACGCCCCTTTTCTGCTCTGGCCCCACCCATCGCAGAGGGTCAGGTCTGCCTGGACACATTGGGTCCAGGCTCAGAAGAGACCCAACTGCATTCAGGCCAGATTTGTGTCCAATGTAGTTGGTCTCTGACCTAAATTTCTGACCTGAGCAGATCTCTTCCTCAGAGTTGTCTTTGAGAGAAAAAAATGGAAGGCGTTGTCTCTGACCCTGTAAATAGGTCCTATGATCCCATGCTCTCCTAAAAACTGCACCACAACTTTGTAGAGGTTGTGCATTCATCTGTGTTGCTGCTCCACAGTAGCTGGAAATGACGTGCGCTAGCAAGGAGGTTTGCCAGCATGTGAGTGTTCAAGGATGCAACTTAATTTGCACCTCTCAGACTCTCCCCTTCTAGCCATCCAAAGATCCCAGATTTCCCTCAACCTGGAATAGGTACATTCTATACTTGTCCTGCGATTGTGAAGCAGAAAGGGAAGAGCGCTTGACTGTGATGCTAACAGTCTTCCAAAAAGCATTGGATGTCTTTGATTGCTTGCAGGCCATTGTGGTGACAGACGGCGAGAGAATTCTAGGCCTGGGGGATCTAGGAAGCTACGGCATGGGGATCCCAGTTGGGAAGCTCGCCTTGTACACCGCGTGCGGTGGAGTTCACCCCCAGCAGTGCCTCCCCGTCCTGCTCGATGTCGGAACAGACAATGAGGTAAGACAGCTGGCTGGTTTTTCATGTAAATAAATACCTTGCTCTTATAAAGCTGGACTCTTAACTCTGAAAGTGAGTTCCTGGAACAGGAGACACAGGCGCCTTGGGTGAGATGGTAACTACAGCTGCTTCCATGCTAGCTGCTAATATAGTGTGGTGAGTATGCGAGCGGCCCTCGCCCAACGTCTGGCACGGTGTGGCTGTGCCTCACCCCATTTCCAGAAGGGAGACTTGCCTCTTTTTAAAAAAACCAGATATGGCTTGCCTGGCTTTCCATCCTGCATCTGGGCGCTCATCCAAGGGCAGCCCCACTATGCACTAGAAGTCTGCCCTGGTATGGTGCGAGACAGAGGGCAAGACCACATCCAGGGTTACCAGACAGAACAAACACACGCCAATCCATCCTGTGATGTCATCCTGGGGGCCTAGCTGGTTGGTTGGTTTGTTTATTTATTTATTTAATTCCATTTTTATGCCGCCCCCTATGCCTACAGCATCTCGGGGCGGCTTCCAACATAAAATAAACAATATAAAAATCCACACATATTTAAAACAATTTTAAAATGTTTGACAGACGTTGATGCTGCTGCATGTTTCTAGCTACTCAATAGTCTCCTCCCACCAGCTGTTTCCATGATGCACTTGGAAGCTGGTTACAGGAGAGAGAAGCCAGCTCTGGGCTGACTGCTGGTACTGTGTGGGCAGAGCTTCATTCCAAAGAGACTCTGAATGTGACCGCACTCCCCACAATCCCTTCCCCTCACCCCCTCAGTGCCTTCCCCTGGCGGTTTGTTCTTCTTTCTCCCGCTCCACTCCCCAGAAACAACATAGAGGTGTGCAGGAACTAGGCTGACCCATCAAGGTCCTTTCACAAAACTCCATGTCACTGTGATCCCCAGATGACCAGAAACTCCTAACAGGGCAACACGTATTTGTGAGTGTGATAACAGTGCCATGCCAGCGGCAGCTACCCATTAGCTATTTTCAGATGTGACGGGGCCAATTGGCCCCGTCACGGAAACAACCCTTTGATTCCCCGCCGGGGCCACCGCGTCATGGGCTAACAGATGCGGTGGCCGATCCCGGCAGGGAATCCGGGGAGGGGGCGGGGCTGCATGGTGCAATGTGCGGCCGCACAGCCCCGCCTACGCTGCCCCGCCCGCCCGCCCGCCCTCCAGGAGACGGGCGGGCGCTGCGGCCACGCCCCCGGCATTGACCACGGCCCGGAATCCTGCCGCGGATTCCGGGCCGTGGTTAGGGAACAGACGTTACTGTCCCCTTCATCACGGGGGGGAATCTCATTCACCACGTGATTGGGGATGGTCCAACCAGGACCTCCGATCGCGTGGTAAATCTGATTCCACCCCGTGATTCACGGGGGTGAACATCTGGCGTAACACTGACCGGACGTCCCGAGATCACGCTCCCCATATGGGAATTGACCGTGGTTGAGCGTGATCTCGTAATGTCTGAAAATACCCATTGTCGAGAGATTTTTCAGTTCTCAGACCATGCTAACTGAGCGATGGGATGCATGTTTGCACAAACAGATGTAACGGCCACGTGACTGTTTAATTAATGCCCCAAACACCCTCTCCTTTATCTGGGGCAAGCTGCTGGGATCAACCTGGCCTAATGTGACATTGGAGGGAGCTGCCAGTTAGTGGAATGCATCCCAGTAGGCCACCACTGCAGGAATTGAACCAGTGACCTCCATTTCCAACAGCATGCCTTCATACAGCTTGAGCTACAACGCCAAAGTTCCATAACTGGGTGGTAACAGCCCCGTATGTACTTTGTGTCTCAGGTACAGAAAGGGATGGATATTCACCTCTGTCCATGGTGGATGCTGCTAGTTCTGCCACTTGGCATGGAAGAAGCTTTTGCTGGTATTGTACGCACAAATAAACACTGAATATCCTTATGTTTCACTGGCTAGCAGACTAAGCTGGAGTCCTGCCAGCTGCAGGTCGAGGGGTCAGTTCCATCTTTCAGCAAGATAAGATGAGTTTAAAGATCTCGGCTAGGCAGACAGAGATTTACTTTTCCTATGATAATTGTAAGGAAACCAACACGTTCCCCTGTCTGTTTGGAGAAGATTACATTTCAGCAAAGGGAGAATCCCCCAGAGGGTGGTTTGGGCCTAATTAATTTCAGTGTTTTGTCAGATCGCACACACTTTTTACTGCCCACAATAACAGTGCAGGAGAATTGCATCTGTTAGCAGTTTTCTGCCTTATGACTCTGACTCAGAAGGGATGAAATTCAACATTTTCAGTGGTGCCAGAATGGACATCTGGGAGGATATGTTTTTCAGTCAATTCCGTATGGTTATTTTTTATGGCCAAGTCTGGTCAACGAACTTTTTTAAAAAAAGAAGAGAAATGGACTTGCATTTCACTTCACTGTTACCCCTGAAAATATTTTCAGGTGATCAGGGAAGGAGGAAATTATCAAGCTGAGGTCCCTAAAGATAGGCGCCTAAATCCAACCAGAGGTGTGTGAATTGGCGGCCTTTAATATTTCCCCCACTATTCAGAGATGCTAATAACTTCTTGATTTGGAATTGGGGATGTTTTGGTGCCTCTAAAAAACAGACTTGATGCTTTCAAACGTTAACAGTGGCCGGCTTTGCCACAGTTTCCCCCACTTTGGCATGAAGGCCACTGTCGCGTTTGAAAGCAGCCGGGAAGCGGCCTCCAGATGTTACCATGGGATAGATCCTGACCATGGAGGGGAGGGACCCTAGCCCAGGCTTTGACTCAAGGCAATCCCGGAGTCACAGCCTGGGCTAGCCAATACCACAGTCAGGATCTGACCACCAGACCTGGATTGAAGCAGGCTTTCACATCTGAAAGCTCGCTTTACTTAGCAAGATCTGGAGTGGCCGGGGAGGCTAGGCACCATAGCAGCCGTCATTGGCCACCATGGCTGCCCATCAACTGGGAGGGACAAGTCGCTGCATGCATTGTGGGGGCAGGCAGACACATCTGTGTGTCTCCCCACCGCCGGCCTGGCTGCTGTCACATTAGTTCGGCAACCGGGCTGGTTCCTGATGGGAGGGGTGGGAGCCACCACTTCTGAAAGCACCCTCGGTGAGAGCGAGGTTTGGGCACCCGATAGCTGAAGAAACCAAATTAGTAACCACCACTCAGATATGGAGCTAAGAGAAAGGGGCAGACTACATCAGCTCTGGGATTAGAAATCAGGAGGACTTGCCTCTCAGGCTTGTGCCGCTAGCACAAGAGATCAATCTGTCAAAATACCTCTCTGCCTATATTTGGTGCTCAGTGACCCATTTAGAAGTGCTTCCTTGCTTGTTTTTTTCCGGTACTACAAATGCCTTGAGCAATGTAGCATGTGGCTTTCAGAATTTAGATTCAGCCAGGCTGCTCGTGAGAACATTTTATGGTACCAGAATGGCTCTGCATTATTCAAGTGCCCTCGTGTAAATTATATGTGTCTCTCCTTTTTCATGGTCCCTGGCACAAAAGAAGAGCCTGAATCCAAAGTCAAGGGAAACCCCTTCATATTTCCAGCTAAACGAGAACAGCTGTGTTCCTGCAGTTTGGAAAACTGATTTGGTTTTAGCAAAGCTGCCAAAAATTTAGTTTTGCAAAGCAATGTGACAATAGGTCTCTGCTGGAATGTTCCCCTCTGATATCTCTGACTCAGGTTCCTGTATCCATCAGCAGGGGAAGTCGTATTAGTTTCCAATTACTCATCCGGACATCAAAACATCCAGCCAGACATCCCACCTGTCCCAAGCTACCGCCACAGTTATTCCGATCACTTTCTCCCGCCAAACTAAGTCAGCATTTTGGAAGCCAGTGCTTCCTGCCAACAATAGATAAACTGTGATTTGCATCCTAACACCTGGTGACTCGAATGGAAAAGCATTTGTCAGCTGAGAAATGTATTTGAGTATATATATATATATTAACACCTGCAGATAAAAAGCTGAGGGCACATTTGTATAAACCAACAAAACGGGGGAATCTGGTAGTCAAGGCCAGTAGTACAGCAGGGTTTTTAGCAGGATTGGATAAGTTCTTGGAGGATAAGTCCTATAACAGCTATTAGCCAAGTAGGTTGGGGGAATAATCTTTGACTGTTGGGAGCTGGGATTGAACAACAGGGATTGGGTCACCCCATTGTGGCCTGTTGGGTACTTCTCCCAAGCAACCGAGATTGGCCGCTGTCGGAGACAGGATGCTAGGCTCCATGGACCATTGGTCTGACCCGGTATGAGTCATTTCTTATGTTCTGTGCCACCTTCCACCATCCTGGGGATGACCTGGATGAACCTCGAGTTAAGAAGTGGCGGAATATCCTTATGCTGCCGTTCATGTACGCACACCTGCCGCTGTAGATGAGGTCTAGAAGTGTCTGGCCATTGGAAAAGTGAACTGAGAACATTGCTCCTTCTCTGCCACTACCCTCACTCGCTGCAGACTCAACTGCTCCCTAAGCCGTCTTCACCCCTTCTCCCATGCTGCTTCCTGTGCCTGGAACTCCTTCCCTGAACACATCCTCCCTCCCTAACTTCCGATTCCTCCTAAAAACCTCTCTCTTCTGTCAGGCTTTCCCTAGCTCCTCATCCTCCCTGAGGGTCCCTATACTGTCCTGGTGTCTGGGTTTCCTGCCTCCCCTGTAGCTAAGCTAAGCACGTGCACCTGTGACTTCTCAACTTTGCAAACGTATCCTTGACTCTCCCGATGTTCCCCTCCCCCTTGTCTCCCCTCCTTTGTCCATCCTAGATTGTCAGCCACCCATCTCTAACTAATGATTGTTCAGTGCCAGGCACATTGCTGGTACTATATAAATAAATTATAGCAATAATAACAACTGGAAACTCTGCCGTCGGATCCTAGGTTCAAATCCCTATCAAGCTAATAGAATAAAGAGACCATTGTCATGTGATGGCAGTTTGGTGTTTTAAGTTAAATGGGTTGTGATTGTCTCATGGGCTGATCCTAAACCCCTCAGATGTGTACGCGGGACACACACAATGCATATGCATGTGTGACCCATGCACACGCACACACACACAGAGCCCTATTATGGGGACTGTGGCACATACACAAACCACGTGGAACTCACACGTGTGTATGTGCACACAGGTAAGCAGTGTGCACAGGGATTCTGGATCACACCCTCAGTCTTGAGGAGCTTACATTGCAAGAGAGACAATTTACAGGTGTCTCTTCTTTTTGCCAGTTTGGAGACTGAAGGCCCCGGTGTGTACACACACAAACCTGCATACATGGCAGCATCTTGTTGCTGCATAGAGAGTACCATGCGTCAGTGATTCTTGTGATGTCTGAAGGGATCTGGCATCTGGTAATTCCATATATTCAAGTCTTAAATGGGGCCACTCATGCCAGAACTTGGAAACCTTGGAGGAGAGGTCCATTAATGGCTATTAGCCAAGTAGGCTGGGGGACATACCCTCTGAATGTCGGGAGCTGGGAGCTGGGAGTGAAGAAGGGGAATGGATCACTCCATTATGACCTGTTGTGGGGGGTTACTCTGAAGTAATCAAGAATGACCACTGTCGGAGACAGGATGCTGGTCTCAGTCGAACATTGGTGTGGCCTAGAATGGCATTGCCTATGATTTTACATTAACTGCTGCCCTAGGTGATCTACGGTAGAGTTGTCCAAGATATTCCATGGTGCTTCTCCCACAGATCACTTCATGGTTACCTCAGAGTAGATCTTCCCACAGGGTTACCTCAGAATAGAGCCATTCAGAAACCATACAAATCACCCCACCCCCACTAGCCCCAAGGTGATGCCATGATGGCCCAAACATGCTGAGTAGGCCATGAAACTACCTGATGAAATGGTCTTTACTGCGGAAGACTAAATCCCTTTGGCAGGACAGGGAGAAGCAGAGAAGCACTATCTGAGCTGTCCCTCTTTGGTGGATAGAGGACTTTAATTCCCAGTGCTGCACAACAAACCTGGTATTCAGCCACGTGTAGTGTGAACCAAGGTTATTTCTTATATTCTACAAGGGGATTTGCATTTGCCTCTTGTTTCAAGGCTACGTCTACATGCTCAGAATCTGGATAGCTTGCAACGTTATTCAAGGTTAATGTTTGGAACTGGAGATGAATGGGACAGGCTGACACGGTGGTTACACTTACTATCCATCTCTGTCTCAGAGAAGACGTTGTAAACAGAAGTCTTTGTGTCCTAGGCTCTCCTGAACGATCCGCTCTATATTGGGCTGAAACACAAGAGGGTCCATGGGAAACAATACGACGAGCTGATTGATGAGTTCATGCAGGCCGTGACTAACAAGTAAGTGGAGTTTCATGTCCAAGTGCCTCCTTTTAGCTGCTTTGCTTTAAAAGAGGATAAAACTCTCGCAAGTAAACATCGGTTTCATTGAAATTCATGCAAAGAAAATCCATTAAATGCTTGTGTGCTAATGACCCGTTGTGCTTGAAGACACCAAGACAAGTCTCTGTCTACGCCTTGGGTGAGCTGAAAGGGAACCGGCTAGCCATAACCATTTCCTGCCCACCACGCCATAGGCTTGAAGTGCCAAAGGCAAGTTGCATCCAGACTAGGTGAAGTATATCTCCGGGACTGGCCTTACAGAGGCCTGCTCCCATGACCTCTGTGCTTTCAGAGGCCCCATGCAGGAGATCCCAGCAGCCCTACAAGGCCCTGGAAGCTTCTAGAGCAGTGACAAGGCCCAGAGTGTCTCCAGAGTAACAGCAGGGGCTGCTGCTTCCTCTCCAGAAACTCCTACTGCAGGTACTTCCTATAGGACCCACTGCTTGCTTCACTCAAGACCCCACCGATCCCTAAGGCTAACTCAGTAACTCTGACCTGCACAGCGTATTTAGAGTGCTAGTATTTGGATGCTAGTTTATTTATTTTTTAAAACATCTAGCCTAAATGGTATTCAAAAGCTTCCAAGTACAAATGGATGTAGGCCTGTCTGAGTCTGCAGACAGCATGCCACTTTCCCTGAGAGGCGTGAACTTCCGATCATCAATTTCTTTGAGGAGCATAGATCTTTCAGGGATTTGGTCATGAAATTCTTTTCACCCAGCATAACTTGTCCCTGGGTAAGGTCACCAAACGAGGGGTAAGGCCATCCATGTGGTCACTTCTACCCAGGGGTTTAATAAACTCCTGGGAGCTAACATTCATTGACAACGATCACAGGAGTAGTTACTGCATGTGGTAATTAATCCTTGGGTAGGCACACTATCCCAACTGAGGCTGTGCGCCATTTTACCACAGGGGTGAATTTGCACACGATATTTCTTTGTAGGTCATTTTAACCTCTAAGGTAGGCCCAAGTATGCAACGATATTTACCACCCTAGATAAACTAATCCAGGGATAGGCTTTCCCCAGATAAATTGCCCTCTCAGGTCAGCAGTATTTCATTTAAATGGGCCAGAAATGGCCAAAGTTTTCAGACCCAAGAGTCATGTGCCAAAACCAGCCAATGGCCAAGAGTCCCAACACACTCACCTATGTGGGCATATGTATGCATACACCAACATCTCCTGCTTTCTGGTTGGCTAGCAGAGACAGTATTTTGTGGTCCTGGTTGCTGAGATTCTGAGGAGCTGCTGCAATCCACCTTCTAAGATTCAAATGCAATGAAACAAGAGACAGAACCATTAAGGCAGTGTAGAACCGAAGACCAATGCTGGCCAAGAACCACAGTTTAACTGCCCAAACGCTGCGTGTGACTCTGGAGGCACAGTCTGGCCACCCCTGAAAATTAGACCTTAAATTTTAGCAATAGCATTAATTATTTCAATGTTTAGTTTGTGGGGGGATGGAAAAGAGTTTGGGATGGAAACCCTAATTAAAAAGGTGTGGATTTGGAATAGAATTAAATACAGAGAGACAAAACTAGAGCTAAAAGACAAGGAAGAGGGAGAGAAATTCAGAAAAGGGGGGTGGGAGAAGGAAGGTCAGAAATAGCACGGGTGGCAATTCATTCCAGTTGTTGACATTGAGGCTGATTTTAAACCACCACACCATACCTTTCCAAACTCGTTCTTACCTGACTTGGCGGAATGACATCATTGTCCTAATCAGTCCGGTTTTCTGTGGCTAGACGGCTGCTGTTGTGATGTTCTATTAGAGTGTTCTGTTCCTGGTTGTCTAAAGGATTATAACATTCTATCGTCCAACTGGAGGCCTGTATTACGCAGTGTGGCATGTGGAAATTTAATTCTTCCAGAGGTTTGAAAAGTGGGTGTGACAAGCAAAGAATGATGGGGAAAATGCAGGCGCTACTCCCACTTTGCATCGCGATGCATAGAGACAGTGGATAGAGAGGAGGGACAGTCAAGCCGCCACTCTACTGTAGCGATAGAACGTTCTACGTGTACAGATGGTAAAAACAACGGTTGTATAACGTTCTTTATTTAGAAAGTTCTGAATAAACCTTGAAAAAGGTGTTTTACAAAAACATTTTAAAACCAGGAAGCAAGCCAGAAACGTCAAAATGTTTAACGTTCCAACTATCTAGACAACTGCCTTCATAACGACATAAATCCCCCTGGAACGTTCTAAATGTATCATTTAAATAAACCCTGAATATGATACAAAGGGCTTATCAAACCCCCCTGCCCTCCCCCGCCCTCTTCCCTTGCTGCTCGGGATCTTGCGTCGTTCTTCACCTCCAAGATTGACAAGATCCGTCGGGATATTGCCCCCCGCCCCCCTCCCTCCTCGCATCCTTCCCTCCTGCCTCTCTCCAGGAAATCTCTGCTCTTCTCTCTTCATCCAACCCCTCCACCTGCCCCCTTGACCCGATCCCCTCCCGCCTCCTGACCTCTATTGCTCCCACTGTCGCTCCCCCCCTTCTGCATGTCGTCAATCTCTCCCTTTCCACAGGCTCCTTCCCCTCTGCCTTCAAACATGCCACTGTCTCCCCCATCCTCAAAAAGCCTACCCTGGACCCTTTCGATCCCTCTAGTTACCGGCCGGTCTCCCTCCTTCCCTTTGCTTCGAAGCTCCTGGAACGTGTCGTCTACTCCCGCTGCCTGAACCTCCTCTCTGCCAACTCCTCCCTGGACCCTCTCCAGTCCGGCTTCCGCCCCCTCCACTCTACTGAAACTGCCCTGGCCAAGATCACCAATGATCTACTTGTCGCTAAATCGAAGCGCCACTACTCCGTTCTTGTCCTCCTTGACCTCTCTGCTGCCTTTGACACTGTCGACCACTCGCTCCTCTTGGACTCGCTTTACTCTTTGGGCTTCCGTGGCTCTGTCTTTGACTGGTTCTCCTCCTACCTCTCTGACCGCTCCTTTAATGTCTCCCTCCCCGAGTCGACCTCCCCCTCCCTTCCCCTCTCGGTTGGGGTTCCCCAAGGTTCTGTCCTTGGCCCTCTCCTCTTCTCTATCTACACCCGGTCCCTTGGTGAAATTATTGCCTCCCACGGGTTCCAATACCATCTCTATGCTGATGACACCCAACTCTATCTCTCTACCCCCTCTCTCTCCTCCTCTGTCCGCTCACGCCTCGTCGACTGCCTCTCTGATATCTCCGCCTGGATGTCCCGACGCCAACTCAAACTGAACATGGCCAAGACTGAACTCCTCATTTTTCCTCCATCCCCCTCCTCTCCCTCTGACCTGACCGTCTGCATTGATGGGGTCACCATCCGTCCTGTTCTCCGTGCCCGCAGCTTGGGCTTCATTTTTGACACGCACCTCTCCTTTAAACCTTACATTGACTCTGTGGCCAAATCCTGCCGATTCGCTCTCCTCAACATTGCCCGCATTCGCCCCTTTCTATCTGTCTCCTCGGCCAAAATCCTTGTTCATGCCATGGTTATCTCTCGCCTCGACTACTGCAACCTCCTCCTTGCTGGCCTCCCTCGCTCCCACCTGTCCCCCCTTGTGGCGATCCAAAACTCTGCCGCCAAGGTCATTCACTCTGCCCGTCGCTTCGACCATGTGACGCCTCTCCTCCTCTCCCTTCACTGGCTCCCCCTTCCTGAACGTATCCTGTTCAAACTCCTGGTTTTCACGTTCAAATCGCTCCATGACCAAGCTCCCCCTTACCTCTCGGACCTAATCGCCCTACGCGCTCCTGCGCGCGCTCTCCGCTCTTCCGCTGTCCCCTCCCTCGCTCTCCCTCGCTTCTCCTGCTCGCCCAACCGCCTTCGTCCCTTCTCCCTCGCTGCCCCGCATGCCTGGAACTCCCTCCCTGCCGACATCCGCCTCGCCTCCTCCCTCCGCTCCTTCAAATCCCTCCTCAAGACCCACCTTTTCCATGCTGCCTTTCCCAATGCCCTCTAGTCTTTCCCCTTGCTCTTACTGTCAGCCCTCCTCTGCTGACTGCTGCTACCGACCACCTTGTAACCAAGCCAAGTACACGCACCTGAGACTTCGCATCCGCCTGAATGTTTGTTTGTCTTCTCCCATGTCTCTCCCGCTGTCCCCTCTCCTTGTCTCCCCCTCCTTGTCTTTTAGATTGTAAGCCACAGGTAGGGACCGCAGCTGATTATATGTTCTGTACAGCGCCAGGTTGTTACTGGCGCTTTATAAATGTTTTTTAATAATAATAATAATAATAATCAAATAACACAAGTTCTATGCTGCCCTTGATACTGATCTTGGTTCAAACCATGTACTGACATCAGGGGTGGGAGATCCACTGAAGAATGAGGAGAGTATAGAGCCCTTGGGTGTTTTTAGGCAAGCGCCTCCTCCCCCACCCGTCATGCATGTTGCAGGGTCACATTGGTGCCTTATGTAGCCCTGCAACCTGCATAACGGGTGGGGCGGTGCTTGTCTAAAAACACCCAGGGTGTTGTGATAAATTCCCACAGGAGCAGGGCATTAGCAGGATAACATCTGTCCATACCTGCCTTGAGCCTAAGTGACTCACTCCATCTAAGCAGGATAGACCAGGGGTCTTATATAAAACTAAGCTGTTGGCTCAGCTGAGCTAGACTGCCAGGGAACCTCAGAACAGTCTGCAGCCCATCACACCACGCTAGGTCAAAAGTCTTTCTGAAAGTAACAGAGAAACTGAAAACGTTTGCCGTTGACCTCTCCATACTGTTTCATAATCAAATGTTAGGCAGAGAATTTGTTGTTGTTATTATTATTATTATTATTATTATTATTTTATTAGCAAGCATTTATATAGCGCAAGCAATGTACCTGGTGCTTTACAAAGTAATGGAATAGACACGATCCCTGCCCTAGGACTTGCAATCTGAAATGGGGGGTGGCGAGGGAGATGAAGGAAGGGGAACAGAGGGAGAGAGACAAGGGGTATAACATTCACGAAGATGCGAGGTCCCAGGTGCACGCGCTTAGCTTGGTTACATCGAGAATGATGTCTGGCTGGTCCGTGTGGTGAGGATACGAGGACACAGACCTCAGGTAACCGATTGTACTGGATGGAGGGGATCAGCAGGAGTTGGGGAGGGGAGGGAGGAGTCAGGGAGGGCAGACCATCCCTTTGTATTTGGGGAAGCTGGCCCTGCGTTTATTGTAATAGCCCCAGCAATGTATCTGCCATTGTACAATCATTAATTAGAGATGGGTCCCTGCCTTGAGAGGCTTACAATCTAGGAGAGATGCCCTCCTACCTGTTACTTCTGCAGGCTACAGATCCCTCTTTTAGCAGAGAGAGAGAGATGCAAAGACCAGTATTCAAGGCACAGGCACCTCTTTCCTGGCCTCATTTTCCTCCCAGGACATTAGGGAGATGATGGAAGGACAAGAAACGAAGTGCGATGATTGTGACCAGGATGCTGAGCTCGATGGACGGACTCAGAATGGCACTTATGCTGGGGGATTCTGCCATCAGCTCATAAGTCGGTGGCCAATCAGGCCTTTGCTGTGGGGGCCCTCAGTGTGGAACACGCTTTGTCTAGATATTCTTTCCAGTTCCTCCCTCCTCACCTTCAAAAAGCACCTGAAGACTTCTTTTAAAAAAAAATGTCTAGGTGCTTTTCAAGGATCCACTGCTGGTTCCCTTTGTTGCATCTTTTCATTTCGCTTTACACTCCCATATTAAACGTATTTAAATAGCTTTTAGGTTATTTTATTGTATCTTTTGTTGCACTGTATTTAGTGAAGCACAGAGTGCAATTTGACGGGTGAGCACTATATAAATAAAATGATTAATTATTAATTATGATTGTTGTTATATTAGCCCAGTCTCCACTGCCACCCATTATTCTTGGAACAGAGCCTGAAAAAGAGGAGAAACGCCAGTTAACTCCGTATAAATAGCCATAATCTGATACGGGGTCTGGAGGATGGTGTGTCTTGGGCACCTAGAGTGTTTTTTACAAGTGCTACTTGTTTTTTAATTCATATCACAAAAAGGTTTTGTAAGGACAATTCCTGAATTCCCCAAATTGGAGCTTTGCTGTACATATCCAGGATAGGATAGTCTTTTAATTCTCCTGAAAATCAACAACTAGCTCTTTCACAGGAGTTCCTGGCTCCTGCCCCTCCAAGCAATTACTCACTCCGAGACGTGCACTGGGGGATGAGAATGTATCCGAGCACAGGAAAGAGAACTAAGCAAAGGTTCATTGTCCTAACGTTTCAATAACCCCAAGCCCGATGGAGACGTCACGTCTCAGCCTGGAGCAGCAGCACACAAGGGTGCATAATAGCCACTGAATAATGGAGCCTTGGGTGTGTCGGTAGGGCTAGAATTGGCAGCAGTGTGGTTTGCAATCAAACAAGAAATTCAGGCCTTGTTAGACCAAAAGGTTCATAAAAGTCCTTCCCAAAACTAGCAGGATGAAATAGCTCTATTTTCTCCAGTGCCTAAACCTCTATTTGTCACTGTTCCACCTAAAATGCATCAAACGGTTTTCTAGGGAAAGCCACATTCTTACATCTGCGGCTCCTGTTGCCTCCACCGGGAGAGGCACGTATGCCGAATTTGGCACGCTGAGCTCAAAGCAGGGATTTAGCCGGCTCTGCAAAATTCTACTGACTTGCAGCAATTTTTTTCTTCTTCTTGTGTTGGATGTTTTTTTAAAAAGGAATTTTTCGTCCTAGTAAAGGGTGGGATTTTCATAGAGTTTAGAAGTCAGAATTGTAGGCTTGAAAGGGACTTCGAGAGTCCTTTTAAGTCCAACCCCCTCCTCCGTGGCAGGAGGGGTTTTTTTTTTATAGACTGGTAAATTTTCACGGCTGGGATTAAAAACTCACTCAGAAAGTTCCAGGATATTAGCAAAAAAAAGAAAAGTAGGATTCCATTGTCTAGTAATGGTGTGACTCTCTGGTTCTGAATAGTTGCACGTGCTGATGGATAAGCTATCCCAGAGTACCACCCGTCTCTTCCGCACACTAGCAGACTCTGTCGCTGAAACCTCATTAAGCTGTCATAACTTCTCTCTTGTTTCCTTTCCCATCATAGCTGATTACCCAAGGTAATTGTGAAAACAGAAGTGTTCTCCTTTTATCAGCTTGGTCTGTTTGACAGCACGCAGGAGACCTTAGGAGACCAAAATACTGGCGTTTGTATAGAAGGAGAGAGGGACAATAGCTTGAGTCAGGCAACTTTCCTAAACTAATCTGAGAGTTACGGCTCCACCCTCGAACATCCCCAAGGTCCACAGGGCCTCATTTTGCTAAGCCAGAGAGGGTGGGCAGTTGGAGAAGGAGTCGGCGATGCTGCACCTCCTGTATCTGGTCTACGTGTCCTGGGCCTATCTCCTTCCAACATCCCACCTCTCCCACCAACATCCCAGCATGTGCAGGAGTTACCAAAGGGGTATTCCTGAACAAGAACAAATGGATGGTGTTGAAAATCCAGTAAGTTTCCTCATCACAGTGGGAGACGGTGAATCGGCTGATTCTGATGATGACGTCATTTGCCACAAATCATTATTTCACCTCTTTTACCAGTTAAACATTCCTCCCCATGCTGCATCCTGGCACGTGAATTGATGAGGAATGTCAAGGATGCAGCCCCCTGCTCTATGTCTGCCTGGGTTCATACAGAGTCCGAAGTGGCGATGCGCATGCGGGATGCACGTCTCCTATAAAAAAGGGCTGGAGGAGGCTGGGGAAGGGGCATTGGAAAGTGTGACTTCGAGAAGAGTCGCACCCTCTTCATAATGAGGTGATGCTGGTGGGAGGGGCTGAAGGAGTGGTGGCCCCAGTCGTTGACGGGGTCTGCCCTCCATTGGTCCCTCAGGTTCGTAGACTAGGGGTGCTCCTCGACGCGCGGCTCCACTTGGATGTCCAGGTGGAGGCTGTGGCGAGGACTGCATTTTGCCAATTACATCTGGTGAGTTGGCTTCGGCTGTATGTCTCGGTCTCCGACCTGGCCACCATCATCCATGCTTTCATCATCTCAGGACTGGACTACTGCCCTCTACGTGGGGCTACCCGTGGTGATGGTTCGGAGACTACAGCTGGTGCAGAACGCTGCGGCCCATCTCCTTACAGGGGCAGGTCGCTGCGAGCCCATTACACCAGTGCTCCAATCTCTGTACTGGCTACCTATAGTCTTCTGGGCCCAATTCAAGTGCTGACATATAAGGCCCTATATGGCCTAAGCCCTGTCTGTTTGTGGGATTGCCTCACCCCCTGGGTTCTGGATTGGCCCCTGCTGTCAGCTGGGGATGCCCTCCTCAGAGTCCCCCAAGTTTCTTGGGTGATTTATTTATTTATTTATTTTATTTATACCCCGCCCCCATCCTGAACCCAGCTCGGGGCGGCTTACAATCATAAAATACCATATAAAACAATCCAATACCTAAAATTCCATATATAAACATTTAAAACATATAAAGCAACATAGGAAACAGGGCCTGGGACATAAATTACTGGGGGTAGGGGGAATAAAAATCAACTACCCACCCCCCTCCCCAAAGGCCTGGGCGAACAACCAGGTCTTGCATCTTTGCCGAAATACTAAAAAGCTTGGGGCCAGGCGGGCCTCCTCCGGAAGGGAGTTCCAGAGGCACGGCCCAGCTACTGAGAATGCCCTCTCCATTGTGGCCCCCTGCTTTACACGGGGGACCTCCAGGAAGGCACCCCCGGCCGACCGCAGGAGTCGCTCCGGAGGGCGAGGCGGTCCCTGAGGTATGAGGGGCCGAGACCATGCAGGGCTTTGTAAATCAATACCAACACCTTGAATGCGACTCGGCACGCTATCGGCAGCCAGTGCAGAGCTCGGAGCACAGGTGTTATGTGCTCCCAGCGACCCGTCCCCGAAAGGAGACAGTCCGCCGCATTCTGCACTAGCTGCAGCTTCCAAACCACACACAAGGGAAACCCCACGTAGAGCGCGTTGCAATAGTCCAGCCTCGAGGTGACAAAGGCATGGATGAGGGAGGCCGGGTCCAGGCCGAAGATGAACAGACGCAGCTTCCGCAGCAGATATAACTGGCAAAAGGCAGCCTTTGCGACTCCACCTGCCGCTCTAGGCGGAGGTCCGCGTCCAGCACCACCCCCAGACTCTGAACCTGTTGAGCTATAGGAGGGCGAACCCCCCCCC
>QEPC01015598.1:1780777-1794636 GCA_003113815.1 Sphenodon punctatus
AGAGCAAGTACGCCCCCAGCGTCGCTCCAGCCTCCTGCCTACTTGCTTCATACACCGCAGCCCCTTGGTAAACCAAGGGGCCCTGCGGTGACGAGACCGAGGCAGAGGGCATCTTGGAGCCACCCTTTCGATGGCCTCCCCGAGCAAGATATTCCAAGATTGGACCAGCTCATCGACAGAGTGAGTGTCCAGGACCAGAGTTAACTCCCGCAGGACTTCCTGGAAACGTTGAGGTTCCATCAGCCGCCAAAGCCGGACCATCCTAACTGGTCCTTCCTCCTTCTGAGGGGGGTGTGCGGGGACATAATGGTCCATCCATGACAAGGGCACTGCTGTAACCTCCCCCACAACTGGACCCCCCGCCTCAAGGCCAGAACTGAAGATCAGGTCTAGTGTGTGTCCCCCCCATGTGGGTCGGGCAGATAACCCCCTGGGACAAATCCATGGTTGCCATGGCGGCCATGAATTCTCGCTCCGCCCCGACAAGGCCGGCATCTGCGTGGACATTGACGTCCCCCAGGACCGAAGTCCTGGAGGAGCCCAACACCACCTCTGAGGCCAGCTCCGCTAGAGCGGTCAGGGATGCCACCGGACAAGAAGGAGCCCGGTATACCAGCAGCACCCCTAGCTTGCCCCCAGCCAAATCCAACACCACGTGAAGGGCCTCAGTACCTTCAATCTCATGATGATGATGATGATGATGGCATTCTCAATGGCTGCGCCCAGGCTGTGGAACAATCTCCCAATGGAGGTTCACCTGGCCCCAGACCTCCCCTCTTTCTGTAGACCGTGTAAGACCTGGTTGTTCCACCGGGCTTTTGGTGAGGGTGAAGGGTGGTGGGGCTGGGGGGGGCGGGTTGCTCCACTTTGGGATTTTATCATGTTTGTGTATTATTACTGTATATTGATTATTATTAATAATATTTATATAGGTTTTTATATTGTTTCTGTTGTAAGCTGACCTGAGCTGCTGTATCAGGAGGGGATGGCTAATAAATCTATGGAAATAAATAAATAAATAAAATAAATAAATATGAATCCTTTCAGCTTGCACGTCCTCCAGAAACAACACTTGTCAGTTCACACTTTCTGCTTAGAGTGAATTCAATTATTGTGTCCGCCAAGCCCAGCAAATGCATTGTACAAACCCCATGGATCCAACTCTGGAATGATTTGACTTTCATCATACAATTAGATGCTTCTTGACTGTGAATTATTACCCTGCGCATTGAGTTTTTCTCTGTGACCTAGAATAGGAAGTCCGCAACAAGACGACAACATTTGCAAGCGGGGATAAAAAGAATAGGCTGTGCACGATCAAATTGTTCAGGAAGCTCAAATGGAGGAAGTTCTTAAGAGCAGGATTGAAAGCAACTTCGTCAGGGAAAAAGCATCTGTTTGGAGATTGACACGTCTCCTATTCCAAATGGAGTGTATTCCAGGAGAGACTCGTATGCCTGTGTGTAGAGAAAGAAAGAAAGAAATCTGTTCCAAGTGCGTGCTGTCATTAGCTCTGTCCAAAACATGAGTGAAAAAGCCTTTTGATCACAGTAGTCAAAAATAACTATTAAGGTCTTCCTAATATATCTCTCCTGAGGGACAGTAAAAGTTTCCTAAACCTTTTGGACTTAAATTACTAAGAGATTTAAGTGAGTATAAATTAGGTCCAGATTCTTAGACCTTGGGCCAGTGAGCAGCACGTTGTTTGGCAAAAAAGATACCCTACTGACTATAATGGAGCTACATGTGGAGTAAGTCACAGCTCAATATGCTAGTGACAGGATCAGAATTTGAGCCATAGTTATTTGCTGAAGAGATCAAAGATATTCTAGTACAGAGCCTCTGCCAAAGTCCCTATCCTCATTTCAGAAACCATGCTACAGTAAAGGGGTGAAAGAGGATATGGATAATGGCCACGATCCAGAAAGAACTTACTCCACATTTGCTCCACTTAAGCTCCACAGGTTTCAATGGACCAACTCTGAGCATACAGTTCAAGCTTCTCCTACTCACCTACAAGTGTCTTATTCTGCAGGTGCTCAGTACCTCTCCTCTCTTCTCTCCCGCACACACCTACTCATGACCTCCATTCATCGGGCAAAATGCTCTTGTTTGTGCTGTTCTCCTCCATTGCCAACTCCTGACTCCGTGCTTTCCACCTTGCTGCACCGAATGTTTGGAACAAACTTCCTGAAGCGGTGTGTCAGGCCGTCTCCCTGTCCATATTCAAGGCCCACCTAAAGGCCCATTTCTTTGAAATCGCTTTTAAATAATGAAACCAGGCCCTATCCTTATAATAGTCTTGTAGATTTTAACCAAAATAAATAAACTTACTGAATACCTGCATCCTGTACTCCAATATTCATAGGAAGACTCGGTGATTGTTTTTCATCTTACTGAGACCTCCCGTGTGGGGTCCCACAGGGTTTGGTTTTGTCCCCTCTCCTGTTCAATGTGTCTAGGCAGCCGCTCGGCGAGGTGATCAGAGAGTTCGGGGTGAGGTGTTATCAGTATGCGGATGATACCCAACTGTATCTCTCATTTTTGACCGACCCAAGCCCGGCTGTCTCAGTGCTTACCCGGTGTTTGGCAGCTGTGGGGGACTGGATGAGGGCTAACCGACTGCGACTGAATCCTGACAAGACGGAGGTGATGCTAGTGGGTAAGTCGGCGGAGTTGACAGCCCCATCGATTGATGGAGTCTGCCATCTGCTGGCTTCCCAGGTACGGAACCTGGGGGAGCTCCTCAATGCGCAGCTCCGCCTGGATTCCCAGGTGGAGGCTGTGGCGAGGAGTGCCTTCCGCCAGTTACATCTGGTGCAGTGGCTTTGGCTGCTGGTTTCGGTTTCTGATCTGGCCACGATCATCCATGCTTTTATTACCTCTTGGTTAGACTACTGCAACGCACTCTACGTGGGGCTACCTATGGTGACAGCTCAGAAGCTGCAGCTGGTGCAGAATGCGGCGGCCTGGCTCTTGGTGGGGTTGGGCTGCCGGGAGCACATCACATCAGTGCTCCGATCTCTGCGCTGGCTGCCAATAGTCTTCCAGGCCCAATTCAAAGTGTTGGTTTTAACCTATAAAGACTTACACGACCTGGGCCCTGCTTATTTGTGAGACCGCCTCACTCCCTGGGTTCTAGATCAGCCCCTGCGGTCATCTGGGGGCGCCATGTTGGAGGTTTCCCGGGGGGCCACGTAAAATAGGGCATTCACAGTGGCCATGCCACGCCTTTGGAATTCCCTCCTGGTGAGGACCCATCTGGCCCCGGACCTCCCGGCCTTCTGTAGGAACTCTAAAACCTGGCTGTTCCGTCAGGCATTTGGCGAGGGAGAGAGGTACGGGTGGGTGGGGATAGGGAGAGTAGAATGGGTTTTTGTCCCTGTTTTAGGATTATTATGTTTTAAAGTGTTTTAAATTGTTTTATATTATATTTATATTTTTACTGTTGTTAGCCACTGTGGGCTGCCTTTGGTGGGAAGAGCGGGTTATAAATTTTGTTAAATAAATAAATATTGCCTACATCTTTGTGTCTTAATTAGATTGTAAGCTCCATACAGGGACTGTCTTTATGTTATGTGTATCTGTACAACGCTGCGTACAACTAGTAGAAATGATTAGTAGTAGTAGTAACTCTGGAGTAAGTTATTTGTGGATGGTGGCCAAGGTCAATAAAGGCCACGTACAAAGAGAGGCTGAATAGGTTGGAGCTCTTCAGCTTGGGGAAGAGACAACTGAGAGAGGATATAATAGAAGTTTATAAAATCATGAGTGGTGTGGAATGAGTAAATAGGGAACAGATATTTACCTTCTCAAGTAGTACTAGAATTTGTGAACACTCCATAAAACTAACTGGGGGTAGATTTAAAGCAAATAAAAGAGAGGTATTTTTTCACTCAACACACAATTAACTTATGGAACTTTTTTTGCCAGAGAATGTGGTAAAGGCCAGTAGTATGGCTGAGTTTTAAAAAAGATTGGATAAGTTCTTGGAGAGTAGGTCTATTAACAGCTATTAGCCAAGTAGGATTAGCGGACGTAACTTCTTACTGTTGGGAGCTGGAATTGGACAACAGGGAATGGATTGCCCGTTGTGACCTGATTGGGTACTTCTCTCAAGCAACCAAGATTGGCCACTGTTGGAGATAGAATGCAGGACTCAATGGACCATTGGTCTGACCAAGTATGGCACTACTTATGTTGTTAAGCATGGATTTGGACACCCACAGTACAACAAAACTCCAGTGCTGAGCCAACTGAAATAATGACAAAGGCTATTTTGCCACTATGAAGCCACCTGAACAGATGAGGTGCAGATCATAGAATAATAGAAGGGACCTCAAGGGTCATCTAGTCCAAGCTTTGCTTGGCTGTAGAATGGCTACACAACACAAATGTGGCATTCCTGTCACCTGTGCTCTCCATTTTCCACCAGCCCAGCACAGATTAACTTTGTCAGACACAGCACTGCCTCATTCAACTTTGTACTAGAGTTGACTGGTCAAGGGACGCAATAGGGTTTTACCACTGGTTCTGCTATTTGTGGTTGTGGCGATGAACCACACAGTATACCAAGCCTTCTGTGGTGCTGAATACTTGAAAACGAGGGCTCTGTCCATGATCTGGTAGAGCATAATGAGCGAACAGCAGCATAAAAGAGTGGAATGAAGACTTAGGGAGAGAGAGCAGTTAATGATTTTGGGAGATTTGCTGCTTGCTATCTCATGGTCCGCAACTGGGGAGGGAGGGGGTCACTGTGTGCACCAGAGCGGGGTGCGGCGGGTGTACATGGGCGCGCACTGGTGTGCACCTATCCCCTATGCATCCCCATGCACAGAGCAATTGGCGTTTTGGCCAGTTGCTCCATGCATGGGCGATGGATGGAGGTGGGCGGGCATGTGTGTGTCACAGGAACACGTACGCACACACGCCACAGCATTCAGATGGAAGGCACCCAAGCATGCCCATACAGCACACCCCCATAGGCATTTGTGGGTACATCTTGTGTAAAAAGGGCCATAGTTTGTATTGGTGCAGATAATCTATTGACTTCCTGTCAAATTCAAACGCAATCCCCAACATGTACCAAGTAGTCCACACATACCAACTCATGGATAGCTGCTAGTGCATGCATCGGCTTCTGAAGTGCCATTTGGGGTAGAGGGCTTAGCAGCCTGGTGGCAAGTCCCTGGGAGAGCAGAAGCAGTGGGGACAGCAATGGCAGTGGGAGGTCCCCGGAGCATCCACTCCTTGCTCCCCAGAACCTACCACTGCTCACCACTTGGTCCTCCTGCCCCACACACATACCTGGGCGTTGGAGGCAGGTCATGGTCAGCAGCAAACCATGGTGGCAAGAGCAGTGGCAGATCCTTGGGAGCATTAGCAGCAGTGGCTCACTGACTGTCCCAGGGACTGTCCACTGCTCCTGCTGTCACCACGCATTGTTCCCCAGGATCCAGGTAAGTGTGCGGGGACAGGAATAAGCAGGGAGAGCTCAGCCGTGGCTCTGGTCCTCACATTACACCAGCTCTGGGCAGGTGCTTGCCTTGGAGGTAGCCCGTTTCAAGCACATTATGCTAGGATGAAACATACACCTAGCGTAACGTGCAATAACGCCCCTTGTATAGCGTGTACGAGAGCTGTGTTTTAAGAGAAGCAACGTTTCATACCTTTAACGTCCTAAGTACTGGCCATTTTCCTGGGCCCAGAAGTGGAAAGGCGTGCCAAAAATGAGAGCATTCTGGTTGCTGGATGGAGCAGGATAAGATTTTTGGAAGGAGCTACTCCCAACTTTTCTCTACTGGGAAACCCTCAGTTCTAATGTGACTTTGTACTGCCAGCTCCCAGCCCCTCCCGCTCCCAGAGCCCTGGAGGAGCTTCATGAAACATACTGGCCAAATTGGCCAGAGGTGCTGCTTCCAACTACAAGCTCTTTCTTCCTGGTTAGCCTAGATTTGTGGTCCCCAGCTTGCGGGATATTTTCCAAAACAAAAAACCTCACTGTTTAAAAAACCATTAAAGGCAGAACCATTTCTAAAACAAAAAAAGGTTTGTCTTCAAAAACATTTCACAAAATACATTTTGCCCTAATTTAAACTCCAAAACCATGAAAATTAATTACAATTGCTATTCAAAAAACATTTAACATACATTTCAACAAAAATTAAATGGCAAAAAGCATGGAAATTATTTCAAGATTTTCTATCTATATTTCATAATTTACCATCATCCTAAACGTACCGTATGTACTTAATTCCTTACCATGCATACCTACTCATTAATATTTATCACTAAACTATCATATTTTTTCTTTATTAAGCATTAAATTTATCATAATCGATGGCGAACAATGTTTTCAAACTGCCTTAACTCTGTTGTTTACATGTATACAAAATGTGTACACTTTATACAATGAACTGTTGACACTGTCAGTGAAGACAACTCTATAGAATCGTTTCAATAGAATGCAATTCATTGCAAAAGGACAGAGTTAAGGCAGTTTGAAAAAATTGTTCTTCGTCTCCCTACAGAGTTAATGAATAAAAATCTTACAACTTTCCATACCACTGCACATGTGCCAGCCAGTAGAACAGATTTTTAAAATGTTTAATAATTCAGTTTTCGCTGCACCAAGCGCTATCATGTTACAGTAGCACTTGGTGACCACCGCATTCTCCAAGGCTGTGAAGTCTGAGGGCTCAACTCATCTGGGGGGAGGAGGTATGGATCGCTCAAAATCCTCCCCAGAGAGTGAATGAATAAAAATCATGCGACCTTTCATATGGAGTGAACAAATAAAAGTCATGCAACTTTTCATGCAGAGTGAATGAATTGCTGGTGACTTCTGAGGCAATTGACATGAAATTTCTAGAGCTTAAAGTCTTTGTGACAGAGCTGGCTCCTGATAAAGTTACATGATTTTAAAAAGCAGAGTCATGTAACTTTCCTTATGCTGTTTTTTCTAACAACACAAATGGCGGCCAGTGGCTGCTCGACTGTGTATGCGCCAGCCAGCAGAACTGATTTTTTAATGTTTAATAACTCGTTTTGGCACCAAGCACTATCATACTACAATAGCACTTGATGGACATCTCAGGCTCCAAGGCTGTGGAGTCTGGGGTCTCAACTTGTCCTGGGGGAGGAGATACTGATGATTCAAAATCGTCAGGACACAGTACATTTTGACCACCAGCAATTAACTTTTTTAACATTTATAACTTTTGATTTTCTGAATGGAATTTCTTCACATTTTGCTTGTATAACAGTCCACATAAATATAAATCATGGACAAATTTTCACAACTGTAGCTCAAGTGGCTTCCTCATAATCTGGGCTTCAGCAGTCCCCTGTTTATAACGGAGAGTGGTTCTGCCTTGCTGCTACTGCAATCCCCTCTCACTGGATGCTGGGTTCTCTGAAATGTTGGTGGGCGCATGATGATACAGGCTCCTTGGCTTGGTACACTCTCTACCAGCCAGCTCCAAACACTGTAGCTCAAGACCTCTAGCCTGGTCCCTTTGCCATCCAGTTCCAAAGGGTGGGTAAGCTCCCAGGCCCTCTTTCAGCTGGGCCCTCAAGGCAAGCTGCTGCCCCGAGGCTCCCAGTTGCCTCTTTCCTTGGTGGTGTCCCTGCGAGGTTCCGAGCGTGGCCGTATATTGCTGAGACTCTGCTGGCTTGCAAAGCCATGCCCAGCTGGAACCACTCGTGGACCTTAATTAGTTTCTCATCAGTTGGCCTCTTAAAGGGCCAGATGCTTGCTGGAGCTTGGCTTGTCGTCAGGGCTGCACCCCTGCAGTGACTTACCCCAGCCACAGGGACGTGCAGTGACTGTCCCAATGAGCACCCATACACAGATAGTACAGACTGCATACCCTAGTAGCTAGAAGTGAAGAGCAGTGTTGCCTTCAGTGTAGCCTCGTAGCTGGCTCGAACTACCTGATATTGCTCTTAAATTTCTACACGGTGCAATATTTTTCTTCACTTCCTCATTTGTTTTGTAGCATGTTGTTTGGTGTTAAACAGCCCCAGAGTTAGCTGCATTCTGCTCCTATGAGAGATTCCTATAGTTTTTTATAAAAGGCTTTGGGTTCCTTTGCGATGGCAAAGACTGTCTTCCCCCTTGAAGACTCTTCAAGGCCTTGCTCCTCCCTTTCTGCCCTTGTTTTCATCTGTGTCCCTGCCTAGGAACTTTGCTTCTCCTTTGTCACCATCTTCACCTACCCCAGAATCTCCAGCTCTCTTTGCCCCTTCTCCCGTACCTGAAACTCCCTCCCTGAGCAGAAATGCTCTGTTCTCTCCCTCCAGACCCTCAAATCCCTCCTAAAAACTTACCTCTTCCATCAGGCTTTCCCTTTTATCAGGGGTGGGGAACCTTTTCTGTCCCGGGGGCCACACTGAAAATTAGAACGAGCTCTGAGGGCCACATAGAGGTTGGGGGCGGGGGTGCTTAATAGGTGTAGTCAAGAAAAGGAAGGCCCAGATTATGGATCTGTGCTGTGGATCTGTCCCCTACCCGTGTGTGCTCCCTTATTCTGAGCTCAGTTTTTCAGTACTTAGGGGTAGAGACTGGAGCCAGGGGCCAGATCCAGGCACTGGAAAGGGGCCCATATAAAAACTTGCCAAGGGCCACATTTGGCCCCCGGGCCTGAGGCAGGGTTGCCAGAGATGCACATGTTTAGAGGGCACTTATGAGATATACATTTTGCAGGGCTGCGATGGAAGCAATGCAGCCCCATAACCTGTATATCTCATAAGTGCCCTCCAAAGATTTGCATTTTTAGCAACCCTAGCCTGAGGTTCCCCACCCCTGCCATAGATTGTTCATACCGTCTTAGCCTTCAGAATCCTCCTCCTTCCCTTGTAACATGCAACGTGTCAAACTCTTAGGCCGTTTTAATATGGGCGGGGAGGCTGTGAGGGCCATGCATGGGGGGAGGCATCAGACGAGCACACACCCACCTCCGCCCATCTCTATACACGGAGCAACCCCGCTTGTCCCATGTGTGGAGATAGGTGGGTCGCAGGAGTGCGCCCACCCACAACCACTTTTACACGGGCGCTCCCCCACGTGTAAAAACAGCCTTGAATGCATCCCTATCTCTCCCTACATGCTCTTTCCCCTTGTCCATCCTAGATTGTAAGCCCCTTAGGGCGCAGGGACCTGTTTCTAACCACGGCTGTTCCCCATCAGGCACATTGCTAACTCGATGTAAGTAACAAAATCTACACTATTGCATCGCTACGAGGTGAAGCCAGACACACTTGTGGTGGGAAATGACTGCCACGCTGCTGGGCAGACAGTCATGGGGAAGCAGGCCAGCCGCCCGCTGCCGTAGCTGATGCCATGGCTGCAGCAGGCCGCCAAAAAATTGGGCGCCCGGCCCTGCCCCACCTTCCTCCCCCAAGATCCCGCCCCTGGTCACGACGTGGCAATGGGCAACAGCTGTCAAGGCCCCATAGTGGTGAGTCCCGTGTGGCGGGACAAACGCACTGCAGCCCAGGCAGATGGGTTGCCTCACCTTGGGCAACTTGACACCATGTTGGGTAAGGCTGCTCCTTTTGAGGATGTGTCACGTGGCAGCCAGCTACTCACCCCATCCTGGGCTGGGGGAAACATCTGGCAGGCACTGGCCACATGACGCACTGCATCGTTTGCCCGGCTGCTCAGATTGGGGTAAGGCTTCCCAAGGCGTGATAGCCTCCCCTCTCTGTCTCATGTGGCTTCACCCGCTGTTTGCAGTTACCGAGTAATAGGGGAAACAGGATCAAACTGGTTCCAAGGTGTAATAAGGAGTCGGATCCCATTGAAACGCCTGATGCTGGTATTGCTAATGACCAAAAGGATTGCTCCTCCCAGCTGCATAGTATCGGAGTCATCATGGCACCAAGATGAGGCCAGCCACCCAGGCTGGTGGTTTTGCTTTTCTTTAGTTCTGTTGAATGCCAGTGACATTTTGTTGATCATCACTTTTTCCCATGCTGATTTTTTGGGAGGCTGTACCCAGCAGAATGTACTCCCCTCGGCCCTCCTAGACACTTGCCACGTTGGTCATCCCTCTTACCAGCTCCATAAGAGCAAAGGCGTTCCTCCTTAGCTTACAAGCTTCAGTGGAGGAGAGATATCTGGGCAGAATCACTTTTATTTATGAGCGTCGGTCAGCGTTGAGTGTTTCAGGAAGAATTCTGATATTAAATGTTTCCTCAATAACTGCCAGAATCTATGATGGGAGGATTTTAACAGGGCTCCGAGGGACCTGTAATTGGACCCTCCGTGCGCAACTCACAAGGAGTTGGCTGCTGCGGGCCGACAGCCTTTAGGAAAGACTTTTTAAAAGATTAGTAAGACTCTTAAGCTCTCTGACACCTTATAGAGCAAGGAAAAGAGCATACTCTGTTAGAGCTGCAGCGGGGTGCTGATCGCTTTCCTTGCGTGTCTTTTAGTATACGTTTGCAGTGTCTTTCCTTCAGGTCTGGCTGATCACTCCTGGGTCTATCATTATCCAATTGTGCAAGCGGTGTTATTTATATTAAAATTGTCTATCCCTCCCATCCTGCCACAGGCAGCTCTGGGTGGCTTACAAGCAATAATAACAATAAAAACAACTTTAAAATAATCAAACAGGGAGGATTTTAAAAAATATCCCTAACCTCCCAAGCCCTAACTTAGGGTTACAGAAATGAGTTTTTTAATCATTATTAATAATCTTTATATAGCACCTCCCTGCTATGGCATTGAGTGCTTTGCATAGAACTAACAACATTTTAATTGTCACAACAACCCTATGAGGTAGGTTAGGTTGAGAGAATAATGTGACTGGCCTGCGGTCACCCAGTGAGTTTCTGGCTTAGGAGAGACTAGAACCAGGATCTCCACCATCGCCTAGTTCAGCACACTTAGCTATTACACCACAATTTTAGAGCTAAATATATTAAACTGGGTCAGGAGGAGAGACCAGTTTTTCAACTATACCTCATTAATGTTTTCAGCTGATGGGATACTGGAAGAGACAAGAGGGCAACATTCTTGCCTAGCTAATTAATTTGTTATGGACTTCTCGTAGCTACAGAAGCGAAAATGGGGGAAGAAAGGGATGTTTTGTGAATGGCAAGAAAGTCTTTGTCCCCTGTAAAGGAGGATATATTAATAAACTGCGTTGGAGCTGTCTAAGTTCTTAAAGAGGGACAGTGCTTGTCGCTTGCTCCTAGCTGGCAGATTTTTTTTCCCTCATTGAAAATGATCATTGCAACAGATAGTAATATGTCAGTTAGTCTATCCTCATTGTATCTTTGCTTGTTTGTGTTTGGTTTTCTTTGTTCCCTCTGCTTTGTGTACTGTTTTGTTTTGGTTTTGTCCTGAAAATAAAATAAAACAATAAAAAAAGAAAATAATAATTGCAAAAAAATAAATAATAATCTCAGACATGGTGGGAACGCTGGGGTTTGGGCACTTGGGAGAGCTGTGAATGAATCAACTGCTGACTGTAACAAGCATTTTTGAAAATTAAGGGACTGCATAAGACCCAGTAATTGCCTTGAGGTCTGACTTGAATATATGTTGTTCTTGGACCTGGGAGACAGGTTCAAATCCTGTTTTAGCCATAAATTCACCATGTGACCTTTTGGCAAGTCACTATTTCTCAGCCTCTGCCCCCCATTTATAAAATGGGTGTAATAACACCCTACTTCACAGGATTGTTGTGAGGGTGAGAATGGATTTTAAAGCACTTTGAACACTGAAAATGCTATGCCAGTGGTAATTAACAATAATAGGCCCTTTTCACACGGACACTCTAACACTGATAAAATGGGTGTTACATTTTATTATACATGTTGCAGGGCACCCAAAGAGCACACCTGCAGCCCTGCAACATGTATAGTAAAATGTAACACCCATTTTATCAGTGTTAAGAGTGTCTTTGTAAAAAGGGCCACAGAATTGCAAACAACTTTAAACTCCTTTCTTTACATTGACAAGGTTTCAAACGCAGACTTGACCGTATTCCTTTTAAGTGGTCTAATTCTTTGATAGGTAGTTTGGTGTCCCACTAAAGGAATACATTGGAAAAGTGCAAAATTTGTTACTCTTTCTTTTCCAGGGTTTTATAAAGCATTCTGTGCTAACGCACCCTTTTCTCCTCTGAAAACCTAGCCAGAGCACTATTTAAAGATACACCAAATGCATCCTTTGCAACCTTCCTTGTAGGAAGGAATGGTTTAAATTATGCTTCAGTACTTAATCCTAGTTCCTAGTCTCCTGTGAAGAAGTCCTAGCCTATTGGGTGGTGGTTGACATGCCCTGTGTCCTCTGACTGTACCCTGTGTGATGAGGTAGAGTCACAAGTCTGGACCACTGGGCTTTTCGGTGCATTTTCAACATGGCTCAGGCTTGACCTATGGTACAGCGTACGCATCTGGAATGCATAATACTAATGTTAATAGGAACCATTTGCTCACGCCGGCCATTGAGCGCAGAATAAGAAGCAATGTATTTAAGGTGCAGAAAGAAAATTTTAGCTTAAATACGAGGCAAAAATGTGTTTGAGAGGGGTTGGGCAGTAGAACCAAGTCCCAAAGACAGTTTGTCGGATGACTGGTACTGGAGGCTTTAAGAACAGGCTGGGTCTGGGACAGTTTAGATTTTCATTAATCCCACCGTGGTTCAGGGGGATGGATTAGGGCGGGGGGCCTCAAAGTCTCTTGCCGCACCGCAATTCTCTGATGATTCAATCAGAGAATATCCTGTGAAGGCATGTGTGCTGTTTTGCCTGGTCAATCTCCTTCTGGTTCTCATTCTAACAAGATACCTTGCACACACACTCATAAACTGAGGCTCTGAATACACTTGCTATGTAAATATTGTTATCCCCGTTAGATTAACAGGGAAACTGAGACACTGGGTGTTTTTAAATGAACGTGGCGATGGGAGGGAGTCCGTCCGTAGCCGCTGAGTGGCCCTGCCGCGAAGCACGCACTCAGGTGGAGCTCGTGGGGAGCAATTCAAACAGGCAGCTCCCAGCAGGGTGGCCACAGAAGCAGCCCCGATGCACTCCCCCCGCCCCGGACCATGGGGGAAGGGGAAGCGGGCCAGGCTGGCCTTTTCAAGTCGCATGTCCCCGGTGCAAGCACTGGAAACCTGAGTTTCCCAGTGCTCTCATCCTCTTCTTGTGACTTACAAAGACTGCTTCCTCTGCCCACGGTGCCTCTGAGCAGTGGCCCTGTTCACTGGCATGGCTGGCTGCTACCGTTCATATGGGCAGGGCAGGGACTCCATGGCTGCCTGTTGGCTATTTGGTTAGCCCCACACGAAGCACTCCAGATTTCCCGGCAGTGCTCTGTGCGTGGCCATGGGTGGGTGCTTCAGGGGCCTGGCTCACAACTGCGCGCATCTGGCTGCTCCACCTTCAGAGTAGGGATGGGCGAACAGATCGCGGTTCGGGTTCGGCAGTTCGGTTCGTCCATTCGGTTCGGCTGCGTTTGGTTCGGCAGTTCGGTTCGTCCATTCGGTTCGGCTGCGTTTGGTTCGGCAGTTCGGTTAGTTCGCCGGGTTCGGGTTCGGCCGTTCCGTTCGGCCGTTCGGGAAATGTTGTTATGGGTGGTTTTGTTGTTTTTTATATGTTTTTTTGGTTTTTTATTGGGTTTCATATGGTTTTCTTTTGTTTTTTATTTGGTTTTTTTGGTTTTTATATGGGGTTTTTTATTTATTTTTTTAATCTAATATATCTATCTATCTACACTAAATCTAACTGCTATTAACTATTCTAAATGCTATGAACTAAATGGATTATCTAATAAGTACACAGGCCTATTCCTACAAACACTAAAACTAAATCACTAACACTATCTCTATCACTAAGCTAACT
>QEPC01015598.1:1797028-1807165 GCA_003113815.1 Sphenodon punctatus
CCTGTGCTTGGGGTTTATACGTTATTCATTTTAAGCTTGAAGTGCATTTTAGACTACTGTGTTTTCTTCCATCTTCTGATGTTCACCCTGGGAACTCCTTGCTGCTGGGTTGTGCACTGGCTCCGCCTACCGTTGCCCTGGCTCCGCCTACCGTTGCCCTGACTCCGCCCACTGGCTCTTACTGCCCCTCCAAAATAAAAAGCCACCAGCCACCCCTGCCAAGAAAAGCTTCACTAGAACTGCCTTCCACTCTCTGACATGATCCTAACTCATTTCAATATCATGAACATTTAGACTCCTAATGGACCCATTAAGTCTTAGCCAGGCTGATCAATGAAAATAGCCTCGTTCTCTGGGTGTCCCTGAACCTCTGACAACTGGATGCTGGGAGTATACAACTGGAGATGGATCATTCCATAAATACCCAATTTCTTGTACACTTCTTTTGAAACATCTGGTACTGGTCGCTGTTGGAGACAAGTTACTGGACTAGATGAATTATTGATCTGGCCCAGTATGCTAGCCGTTATGTAAAGCTAAAGACTTGGTCAGTTGTTTTTATTTATTTTTATTTTATTTATCAACATTTTTATACCGCCCTATTTGCCATACAGCAACGCAGGGCTGTGAACAACAAACATAAATAACCGTAAAGTATAAAATCCAGGATAAAAATAAACATTAAACGCTCACAGTTAAAATAATCCAATTTAAACTCTCCTCCCCCCCCAGATTGCAGGCTGGCTAAACGTACACTTGTGCATGCCAGATGCACCTGGATAACAGGATATTCTGAATTATCAAAATTGCAATTTCAGGCAGCAAGACGTTGCTACAAGGCCCCGATCAAGGAGAAAAAACATGCTCGCTATTGTTTGATCTGGGCCAAACTTAAAGTGTCAGCTTCCTTGAGAGATCCTAGATCATTTGGGGCTATTATTAATGTTGAAACCGCCTCTGGTGCTGGTAGATGCACAATTCAGATTGATGCAGAGGTGTGGATACTCTTTTTTCAATCACTTTTTGGACTTGGTCCAGAGGAAAGTGGGGAAAGCACCTTGGATTTCGTTAAATCATTATATCGATCAGAGCCTTCGACTTTTGGTCCTCAGGTAAACCCTGTTCAGGTGGCTGATGCAATCAGGTCTTTCAAACGTAATAAATCTCCCAGCCATGATTTTATTGTTGCCGAAGCTTTGCAGGTCTGTCCTGATTGGTGGTCCCCTTTGCTAGCTTCTTACTTTACCAGATTAATATTACAAAGTGGATACCCTGTGATTGGGGTGTGTCTATTATTGTTCCCATCTTTAAAAAGGGCAACCCTAACGATCCAAGCTGTTATCGCCCCATTAGCCTTCTTCCAATTATAGGGAAACTTTATACCAAACTTTTGTTAAACCATCTTGAGACCTGGGCTTATGGACAGAACTTAATTCCTGAGGAACAAAATGCTTTTTGCAAGACTTTTTCCGTCATAGATAATTGTTTTATAATCACTCACGTAATTGCAAAGTACGTGACAATAAGGGCAGGCACACTTTTTCTGGCTTTTATTGATTTCCGCAAAGCTTTCGATTCTGTTTCGAGAGTGAAGCTTTGGAAAAAATTACACCACTTAGGAATTGATCATCGTTTACTGACCCTACTTGTTTATATTCATACAGAAAACTGTGTGAAAATTAAGTTCAGAGATGATGGCTCACTATCAGCTCCAATTCAGATCCAGAGGGGGGTTAGGCAGGGGTGCGTTCTGGCCCCTTTACTGTTCAACCTGTATTTAAGTGACCTTCCAGCAAAACTGGCCTCCTCTGTTTGTTATCCTCCAAAGATTAAGGATAGACGTCTTCCTGTACTGATGTATGCAGACGATGTCGTCCTAATGTCACAGATACAAAAGGGACTGCGTAAACTTCTGGAAACCTTGCTATAGATGACTGTGTAGAGAATGACTTAGTTATCCATCTGCAGAAATCCCAAGTTATGGTTCTGGGGAACAAAAGGACTCTTAAACGCAGTTGGCGTATTAAGGGCAAGGAGTTTCATCAGGTAACCTCATATGTATACCTTGGGATAACCCTATCAGACAATGGCTTATGGGAAAGACGTAAGAAATTAATCGCTCTAAAAGCTAGAGCGGCTTATAAAGGGATCTTAAGGCTAGCTATGCACTCGACTGGAATAAGCAGCTCTCTTATTTTGAGTGTATTTAGAGCAAAAGTTCAGTCCATTCTGACACTTGGCTCTGAGGTTACACTTCCAACAGATGTTCGACTTCTTGAAACTGTTCAAAGTGTATTTTTGAGAAAGCTGCTGAGAGTCCCCCAAAGTGTCCCTACCCCAGTGGTAAGGGCCAAGACAGGTACTTTGGCTGTTCATTGTCTCAGGAAGCAGCTAGCTCTTGGATATTGGGCTAAACTAAATAACCTGGATGAAGTCTCATGGCCAGCACTTTGCTTGAAAGTAGAGTTAGAATATTCAGGGGTGTTATCTTATCAATTGCATCATATCTGTCAAATGCAGGCCTTTCATTCTCCTGTTTTGGGGGAAAAAAACTTGTCCCTCCAAAAAAGTCTGGTAAAACTTAGGGTAAGTGACATCTCTAGGCAGGAAGATTTGACTGCCGTAGCCTCATGGAAGGTTGCCCCTCGGCTTTGTCAGTTTAAAAAACTGCACAAGTCTGAGCTGTATCTTGATGTCTTGAAAGAGCCTATGCTACGCAGAGCTTTTACATGTCTTCGGTTCCAGCTGTTCCCTTCTGCTGTCACTAAGGGCCGTTATAACAATACACCGTACCATAAACGGATTTGCCCTTGTGCGAATCTTGTGATTGAGGATTTAGAACATTTTCTTTTTGAATGCCCTCTATGTGAGACTTCAAGGCAGACTTGGTTAGTTCCGTTGTGGGAAGAGAAATATTATTCATCACCCAACTGTAAACTAAGTGAGTTACTGGCAACACAGAAGGAAGAAATTATACAGGCTATTGCCTCTTTTACTTTCCTTGCTCTAAGGGTACGGGATAAAGTGATGTGATTAATCCCGAACCTGTTCCTTGCCTCGACCGGTACATCTGGGTCATATTATGGTGTAAATTATTTTGTATATGATCTGCTGGCTCTTGTTTGTATTTGCTGTTTTACTTGTATTACTTGTTTTGTTTTGTTTTATTTATTGACCATGGCGAAAGCTAGTGTCTAATAAACATTAATTATTATTAGTAGTAGTAGTAGTAGTATTAATAAACCCTCCCCCCCCCCCCCCCCTTCCCCTCACCAAATGCCTGACGAAGCAGCCAGGTCTTGCATCGACCACGAAATAAGGAGAGGTCCCGAGAAGTCACAGTGCGGCCACCGAGAATGCTCTTTCAGATGTGCCCCCCCGAGAAACCCAGGGGACCTCTAACAGGGCACCCCCAGAAGACCGCAAGGGTCGATCGAGGACATGGGGTGAGGCGATCCCACAGGTAGACAGAGCCCAGGCTGTTTTTGAACAGCAGTATCTACCTGCCTATCCACTTATCTATCATCCCTTCACTATTCCTTTTTCTCAGGCCATCTCCAATAATTCTGAATGTTCTGTGACCTGAGTGGGACCTTTCCCTTCCACAATAGTGTTGGAATGATTCTGAAAGTTCTGTGACATTGCAGCGGCAGCTGAGTGAGACCTTCCCCTTCCACAGTAGCATTGGAATGATTTTAAAAGTTCAGTGACATCACAGCAGCTTAACCCAGCAGTCTCTACAGTTAGGCTTGCAGGCAGACAGTTTTTAGCCTGTTTATACATATATGATAGTCTATAGATAATTATCTCTCTTCCTATGTTGTGAAGAAATGTTGTTTTAATTCTCTGCTGATTGTCATTTTAATCCTACAGATACGGGATGAATTGCCTTATCCAGTTCGAAGACTTCGCCAATGCCAATGCTTTCCGACTTCTCAACAAGTACCGTGACAGATATTGTATGTTCAACGATGACATTCAGGGTGAGTGAGAATGCAAATTCAAAAAAGTGGAAATGCAGTCTGGGGATATTCACAAGGTATAATGCAAATAACCTTTGTAAAGCCATTAATTATGTTGACTTTAGGCCTCCGCTGAGCCTGATAGATCTGTTACATGGATTTTAATAGAAGCAGCAGCACAAGAGTGAATGATGAAAACTGCGTCTCAGCCATTTTCAGTCCTCTCCCTGTTCTGAGAGTGCAGCATTTTCAACATGTGAGAAAATACATGTCTGCTCTCCCAAGAAGTTAGCTCTTTAACTGAATTTCCAGATGGGGCACATTACCGACACCTGGGTGGGAAACCCGCCACAGTTCTCCATCTGGCCACCAGAGGCTCCCGCGAACTCACAATATCCGCGGCCCCCTGTTCATTTCCCAGCAACCCACAGGCAGAAGTCAATGAAGGGGACGTTTTCCGGATGCTGGGGAGCGCTCCGGGTCAGGACTCTCCCTCCCCAGAGTGCTCCCTGTGCGGTCCCACTCTGCCGAAGGACATTCTGGGCTGGGGCCCTGCCCTCGCACAATCTTCCCAGTACTGCTACTCCCGCCTGAAAAATGCTCTATGGGGGACAGATCCACAACCCCAAATGCTGAGTCCCAGCAGCACCACAAGGTTTGGGCTGGTGCAGATGTGGTCTGTGGGAGGGGTGGCAGGTTTCCCACCCTAAAATACAACCCAGTTAGATAGACTTAGTGGCCAGCTAAAGCTTTTACTGTGTTCAATCCCATGATACTTTATTGGCGTGAAAAGCTATAAGTGTTGTCAACTTTCAAATGCTGTGTAAGGACAAACTAATTATTATTTATTAAAAAATAGATAATAAATGATTATAAATGATTATCATGTATTTATTATGTATTATAATTATCTAAAAGAAGTGTCCGCGGTGCTGTGCTAATCGGCCCACTATGCTGGGTGCTGCCTGCAACTGTAACTCCCTCCCGGGCAGTGGCGTAGCGGAGCTGTACCAGTTCTGGCCCTTATGCCCCAATGATGGGCTCCCATGAGAGCAAAGGCGTGGGGGCTACCTAAGCAGCAGACTTCCCAAGGCTTCCAACCAACCTTGACCACCCCCTGCAAGGTTGTGGTGCCGCACTGCCTCCCGCTGAGCCCCTTCCGCCCCCTGGAGTGGCAACAACCCCACCAGAAGGAAGTTTTAAGAGTTTGTGGGGCCAACGCCCCACCCTTGCCCACCCTGAAAACTTCTTCACAGGGCCCCTTGCAAGGGGCCTGAGCAGAGTAGGTGGGGGCAGAGTGCTGGCCCCATTCCCTCCCCTACCCACTCTGAAAATTTCCCTAGCGGTGCTCATCCACTTACAAACAGCCCCCCTAGAATCAGAGCCCAGGCTCAGCTGAGTGCCATGATAGCTACCGCCCTATTTCCAGGCACTTCCTGCATGACTCTTTAGACCTCAGGATCTAGGGCCAAGGTCCCGCTGGCCCTGCTTTGTGTTCATATCTCTGCCCCTCATTTCTCTCTCTGATCTACAAAAGCACAAACGTTTTTCAGAACAGTCTCCGTGTGTGTGTGTGTGTGTGTGTGTGTGTGTGTGTGTTTTGTTCAAACCTCATAATGATGAGTGTGAAAGAAAGTGTTTATCAACTCGTTAAGAGCAGCGTTTTCCTGTTACATTAAAGCTCATCAACCCTTTTTCCTTCCCCTCTCACCTCCTAAACCTTTTTCCTTAGCTAGCCCTGACCGACGCAAGTAGGAATTTCAGGGAGTTACTCTTAATCAGTTCCATAAACTTAGCAAGATCCACCCTAATTTGCATCTGAAAAAAGACTGAAGTGAAATGTTGGGCCAAGACTATTTCCCACACAGTATCTCTTCCTATACAGTTTGCTTTCTAGTGGTATTATTTACACAGGCCCATTTTAGAGCCCATTTTAGATAACGGGGCGAGCCAGAAGCAAAATGGTGTGATCTGTCAAGCGGAATCATTAGACATCAGCCCTGGGGACAGAGCCTGGATGCTCAAGATTGATCATTTTATGCTATGGGACTTGGGTACCCAAGGAGGGATACTTTAAAGGGGTACTACCACGAGACCCTCCCCTGCCCACAGCAAGCCAGAGGGCACACCTATTTCACCAGAGTACTCCTTTTATTAGTGGGCTAAGTGTCCTATATCAATATTGTACAACCAAACAGCCCTTGCAACAGTCTCTTCTCCCCCCCACCCCCCGAGTCAGTATCCCTGGGCTTTTTGCTAGTTTTCCTGAGGCGTTACGGAGGCCTGAGAGGGCAAGCCCCTGCTCCCTGGCCTGACCAAGCTTTGCTAGGGCTGCTAGACTCTCTGGACCTGGAGTGGCCACCTCTCGTAGTTTTGACCCTGACACTCCCCATTTTGGCCGATACGGAATCAAAATCACGAAAGGTGGCAGGAACCGTACAAGGACTCCTGGCGTGGCCTCCTGATAGCCAGCCTTGAGGGGAAACTTGTCATGCCCACGCCCAGGATTTTTCATCAGATACCAGCCCCTTGGCCCCTGCAGTAGGCCTTCTCTGGGACATCTCCCCTAACCTGAAGGCTCTTTGTTCAGCCTTTCCTTGGTTACCTCCTTGGGAGCCTTCCCGTTCTGCTTTCATATGTGATGCTCCTAGCTGGCTTCCTGCTGTCTCACCTGGCTGAGAGCGGTCAGTCCCACCTAGTCTGGCTACCTTGCCAGCCTTAAAGAGGCAGGCACGTCTACACTCTGAGGTTGCCAGTGTGTGGCTTCCTTATCGCCTCTTCCCAGACTTTCCTCTTCTTAGTGACTCTGTCACAGGCACCATTTTCCAAAAAACGATGAAAGCTGTTGCTGTGAGGAAAGGGAAGTCTGTGAAACAGTCAGAAGCACATGAACAAACCCGAGAGAAGGGATAAGATGACACGCAGAGTGAAGAATGGTCGAAAATGGCCATTTCAGATTCATCTGAAATTTCGGTTCTTTTTCGGTTTCGATACTATCGGATCTTTTGCATTGATTTTTGCACCGGATTTTTAGCATTGCAGTTTGTCCCCCATTGAAAAAACGCATTGTTAAAAATCCAGTACAAAAAGCAGTGTAAAAGATCCCATAGTACCGAAACCAAAAAAACCCAAAATTCATGAGAACTGAAACTGAAATTGACCGAAATTGAAATTTTGCCCAGAGTCCCATCCCTAGTGGACATGTTGAATAAAGGGAGTTCAAAAGCCAAGGAAATGTCAGTAGTCCAGATGAGAGGCTCTCGGGTGCTACAGAGATTACAAGTTTCAAATCTGTAAAAGCAAAATGGGGCCTGGTGGTTGTCTGGTCAGTGAGGACAGGACTAAAAGAAATGGGCTTACATTTCAAGGAGAAAAGATGTAAGCTAAACATGAGGAAGAATTTTCTAGCCAGTAGGACAGTTAAGTGATGGAATGATTTGCCAAGGGTGATTTGTAGAGGCCCCATCTCTGGAGGCTTTTAACACAGGTTAGAAAGGGGTGGTGTGTGAATCCTGCTGAATGACATAGACAGCCCTTGGGGTTCCCTCCAGATCTGAGCAAAAAGAATGTCCCCTGAGGTGTCCAAATACAGGGGGTTCTGCTTTTGAAAATCTTGGCCATTATAAATTTTGCATGTAACGGATCTGCAAAGCTGAACCAGGCTAGAGAGGAGTCAGTGTAGCCTAGTGGGAAAGGTCTTGAACTGGGGAGACTGGGCTTTGAACTCTGTCTTAACCATGTGAACTCACTGGGTGGCCTTGAGCAAGGCACTCTCTCTCAGTCTTTGTTTCCCCCATCTGTAAAGTGGGAGTAAGAACAGGTGGAAACAAAGGTGCAGCCAGCACGCCAGCTGCATGTCCTGAGGAGGGAGGTGGGGGCAACCCTGGCCAGGACAAGTCAGGGAACGGAATAAATGTTTCCCCAGCCTGACCCAGCCGGGGAGGGGACAAAGGGAGCAACGTGCAGCCGGTCATCCCCACCCCAGTCTGTGGCTGACACCCCAGCACCCGCCATGATGGGCAGCCATGGCTGACGGCCATGGCAACCCTCCATGCCAGGCCAGGTGGATGTGGAAACAGATGCCAACCTGGGTGGCCCTTGGGCCCGGACTGTAGGCCTGGTTCCTCCTGAATCCATGTTCTCAGGCCAGCTGCCTACCCTGCCGGGATCTGTACTGGGCCCACATCTGTTTGCCTGGAAACAGACACGTGGGTGCCCTAGCTCAGACAGGGTTGTTGTGAGGGTGAACTAGATACGGATTGTAAAACACTCTGAAAACATTGTATAAATAATCATGTCCAATCTGTACACAGTGACCAAGTCATCCATCCAAATTTTCTTTTTATTGCTTTCCCAGAGACTAGGGGAAAGCACCACTCCCAAGTCTTAGCTGAGCGATGGACCTCATCCCAAAACCCCAGATTGGAATGGCCCCAAACAGATCAGGTTCCAGACCCCGATTTCATAGCGGTGACCTGGGCTGCCAAAGCATTTCCATTTGCTTTCTGCAATAGGACTAGTTTTTCTGGCACTGTATTTAGGCATTTCAACAGATTAAAACATACAGTATCTTATTTTGTTGTTTCAGCTGCCGTGGCATTGGCAATTGACAGGAAGCTTAGGCAGAAGAATAGGAAGAAAGCCCTGGAAGATCCTGTTTTATTGAAACGTGGCACCCATGGGGGAAACGCAGCATACAAAGGGACCCGCATAAGGCTATTGACTAAGGCCCTTTCCTTGCAGGAGCCCACCCTGTCTGCATGGAGAAGGGATGGGGAGGGTTTGAGTCCTTCAAGGACTCTCCAGTATCCTGATCCCTTCCCAATTACTACTGTGCAGCTACCAGTCCAAGGCAAACACCTTCCCCTGCATTCTTTGTGTACCCAAAAGTGCTTCCCCACGTGCTCCGCGTAAGAGCAGAGAGAGCGGAAGGTGATGTGCTGCCAGATGGGTAGGATTCCCTGCAGTTCCGCCACCCTGGATTCTTCCCTGTCGAAGCTGCCACAAGCAGAGCATTCCCATCAGCTGGGAGTGCCTGGGGAAAGGCGGGCAACCAGACTGCTGCCTGTCGGGTATCAGTATTGATGCCCAGGCTGCAGGAACCCCCTGTGCCAGCAAGAGCTGGTGTGGCAGACCAGAAAGAACGGGGCTGTTTCTGATCAGCCCTGATTTCGGGTTGCCGCCTCTCCTGGAGAAGAAAACCAGGCAGTGTTAATTTGTAGCCATTTGCATGTATTTGTTTATGCAAATTTCAAAGACATTTTTTGGGTTGGGCTAATAAAGATCAGGAATGAGGTAGGTGCAGGATAAATGGGGGTGGAGGTTGGGGCTGGGAGCAGAGGCAGAGGGTGCAAGGGGAGGGGAGCAGCCCCCCGTGGTCCCTGCACAGGGTGTTCCTGGGCAAGGAGACTCAGCTTGATGCTCCCTCCCCCCCAGCCCCCGCCACCTTATGAAAACTCAAGTTACTGGATCTTCTGCAGCTTTCGTTTCTGCCTCTTGCGAACCTCCTGCTGCTGCATCTCCCATTGCTCCGTGGCAATAAGGAATTAGTTATTGTAAAGCAGCAGCAGCCCTAAGCTGAGGGCGCCTGGGGCAGTGCCGTGCCCCCGCTCTCCCCCATCCCCGGTGCCACTGACAGTAGGTAGCGCTCACTGAGCAGTACTGTCAGTAGCACCGGGGACGGGGGGAGAGCGGGGGCAGGGCACGCCGCTCTGACTGAGCGCTCTTTGCCTCTGTCTCTGCCGGCGGCTGAAACTGACATTGGAGCACGGCGCTCCGATGTCAGTTTCAGCCGCCGACAGGCAGAGAGTGCTCAGTCAGTGAGCGCTAGCCTCTGCCTGCCCTGGACTCCAGAGTCTGGAGTCCCAGAAGGAACAAACTTAGTCTGAATACGAGCCGGGAGGCTCAGCATTCAGACCAAGTGCGCCGCTAGGGAAATGAAATTTTCCTGAGCGGCAACTTTGCATTGAGCCCTATGGGCTCAATGCAAAACCTCACCTGGGCGTCCAATGGAGGCGCTCGGCAGTGGGATGTGCTGCAGCGCGCATGCTTGAACTGAGTTGAGCATGCGCTCCGCAGCACATCTCGCCGCCAAGCGCCTCCATTGAACAGTGAGAACTAACTGCCTGGTGCCAGCAGCCAGTCCTCAGGACCCTGACAACAGTGAGTAAACGTG
>QEPC01015598.1:1809713-1827092 GCA_003113815.1 Sphenodon punctatus
GGTGCCTGCCTCTGACTGGCACTGCATTTGCTGCTATTTATCTGAATAATGGTCTTCAAGGGGACAACTTCAATTGCTTATACAATTAGGTCCCTTTATCAAATTGTCCTGTAGTTTGGCAGAGATGACAGGGAAGATATGTGATACATTCCTGCCATATATCTTGTAAACAGGATAGAATATACAAATGTTACAGCTGAAATTGTATTTTCAAGTTAATGTCTTATACCATCAGGACCCTTTATCCAATCTTTCTGAGAATTAGCAGGTATGTTAAGCCTGTGGAGTGACATGATATTCACAAGTTTCATGCAAATTCGATGGAAGATAAAGAAGGTGTAGCCATGAATGTGTATGGAGCTTTACTTAAAATCATAACATGCCATTGCTTCTGAAATCGGTTTTCGTTACTGAATCATTTCATAAATTGGTACATATAACACCCTCCATTGGGGGTACAAGCACCCCAAATATCATCACAATTGAATAAGAAACAAAAATGTTATAGCCGGAAATACATTTTTCAGTGTTTTCCCTTTATTTCAAAAACAAAATGTCATTTTCATTTCTATTTTCATTATTATTTTTTGTCATTTTTGTTGTTGCAATAACGATAATGAAAATTGTCATTTTCATTATTGTTATTGTAATAACAAAAATGACATGCACACCCCTACTCCTGACTTAACTTTATTCAAATAAAACACCCAAGAGTTGGGCCTGGTTGGGATGTCGTCCCCACCAGGGGCTAGCTATTTACAGGCACTTTAGAGAGTGCCCTGCTTCTGGCTCTCGACTACTGTTACCAGCTCTGCCTACACCTAGACACTGCAGTCTGCGGAACAGGGTGGCTCTCAGTTTGTGTGGAGTTAACTAGATCCCAGTCCCCTTGGGAGTCTTAGAAGAAGCCGGGAATTTAATAGGGCTGGTTTTTCATCGCATGGAAAATGTTGAGGGTTTTTTTCCCCCCAGCCGGTATCCGAAAGGAAAGGAAATTTAGAATTTTTAGCAGAACACAATTTGTGAAAATGCACTGGGGAAAAATGGATACAATTGAATGGGAATTTCTCTCCCTCCCATCTTCTTTTCAGTCTAAAATATGCTCTGAAAAATTACCTGACAGCCTCTAGAATCTGCTTTGTCTCTGTTGGGTTTTCTAGGCGTCGCAGCTATTGCAGGAGCTTTCAGCGAGCGGATTCTGAAGGACATGGCGGCTTTCAATGACAGGCCAGTCATCTTTGCCCTGAGCAATCCCACAAGCAAAGCTGAGTGCACGGCTGAGCAATGCTACCACCTTACTGAGGTAAGGAGCCCTGGATGCTACAGCGAGCACCTTGCTTGCTTTCGACCGTCACGGAGATGGGAAACAGCAGAGCAGCCTCCCTGCGTCACACGGTGGCCGGCACATCCCTAGCTAGGATTGCCCTTCCTGGCAGCTTGACCCCGAGACCCCTCATCTTGGCCTATGGGAGTCTCAGAGCACAATTCTCTGCCATTAAAGTGAATGGCAAAACTTCCATTGACTTTGATGATGGAGGATTGTCCTGTCGGGGTCAAACTGAGAGAGGTGGCGATGCTGTTACTAGCCAATCATTATCCGGGATCACATTAATCACCGGAGCCCCACTGATGGTGCTGCATTGTTATTTATCATGCCCATAGTGCTTTACAATCCTAATCTAGTTCCTCTTCCCAACAACCCTCTGCAGTAGGTCATTATTCTTCCCATTTTACAGTTAGGGAACTGAGGCTGAGAGAGAGTGGCTTGTCCCCAAAGCTTCACAGTGAGTTCATGGCTAAGACAGGATTTGAACCTTGAAAGCACTAGATAAATGATAAATACTACTACTAAAATAAACAGTAGGATCCTAATGTTACAGCCCATATCTGAACTAGAGCTAAACAAACCCTACTTTCTGAATTTGGAAGCCCAGTCCAAGTGTTGTAACAAATAGTCAAATTCAGAATCCCCCCCTTCCTTTGAGAACTCCCACCTCGGATCCAGTTCAACTGTGGACTGTGATTGATTTTTTTCAACTCCAGTTAGTTTGAGTCTTCTGCCTCAATTATCTCAACTTTGGTTGCATATTTTTATTGGCTTGAATTAAAACAAAAAAACCAAAACCGGTCTTTTTGCTTTTATGCTGTTCCAAATAACCCGTAACAAAATCCCATGTAAACTCTCAGCTGTGCACAAAAATTCAAATTCATGCTTTTGAATTTGTAAAATTCATCAAATTTGGACTTTGAGAAAGAATTCACTGTTATTCAGCAAGAGTTCACACTACAGCTGTTGCATACCTTTGTGCCAGTCACTGAACTACCAGTCCTGGACTCCTTCACCATCCCCTGCAAAACAGCAGACATTCCAGACATTCCCCCACACTCCCTCTCTCTACCAAACACTAACACTAAAACACACACGACAAGAGAGGGGAAATGCTAGCACAATTGTACAAGGTTTCCAAGTTCACAGTCTCTGCAGAAACTACAAGCTAGCATCTGTGTGAATCAAATATTTGTCTCTCCAGAAATTGGGTTGGCCGGTCACTAAGTCAGGGATGGGGAACCTCAGGACCGGGAGCCAAATATGGTCCTCGGCAAGTTTTGATGTGGTCCCTTTCCTATGCTTGAATCTGGCCCCTGGATCCAGTCTCTACCCCCAAGCACTGAAAAACTGAGTTCAGGATAACGGAGCAGAGAGGAGGGCCTGCACACAAAGGCAAGGGGACAGATCCACAGCACAGATCCATGATCTGAGCTCTCTTTTTCTTGAATACACCCATTAAGCCCCCCAGCTCCCAGCCGCTACGTGGCCCTCCGAGCTCGTACTAATTTTCAATGTGCTCCCGGGACAGAAAAGGTTCCCCACCCCTGCACTAACAGGGTGAAGGGCTCCCCACCCCAAACGACCAGGATGTCCCAGAAGCCCCTATTTCTCTTGGCGGGCCTGCTCTCTAACATCGCTGCCTGTATGTCTCTCTCGCTTTCTTGACAGGGCCGAGGTATATTTGCAAGTGGGAGTCCGTTCTCTAAAGTGACCCTGGCTACTGGACAGACTTTCTTCCCTGGCCAAGGGAACAACGCCTACGTGTTTCCCGGAGTGGCCCTGGGAGTCATCGCCTGTGGGCTCAGGCACATCAGTGATGACATCTTCCTCACCACAGCTGAGGTTTCAGATTTTATGTTTAAACAAGTGCTTTTAAAAAAGGGAGGCGGACCCAACTTCAGTCAAATGTGTTGCTTCTCCCGACTCTGGGGAAATGTCTACGTAGGGGTGAAATTCACCCTATCAGGCTGGAGGCTGCCGGTGGTATACCATATGTCAGTGCGGCACGGCCACTAGCTGTCTCTCTGGCCCGGTTGTGCCGTTGGGGAGGGCCATGTGTAGGGGGGCCAGAAATGCACATTTTAGAGGACACGTATGAGAAGTGCAGGTTGCAGGGTTGCATTGGGTCTAAAGCTGCCCTGCAACCTGTATTTCTCATAAGTGTCTTTGAAAATTTGCATAGCGGCCGCCCTAGCCATAGGTTGCTGTGGAGCTGCATTTGCTGGCAGCTGTGGGGAATGCAACCAGAAATTCATCTGTCTCCTGAATGAGACTGAATTGATTTTCAGCTTGGCGATTAGTTTCCATTTTCATTCTATTAGAGCAGTGTTTGCCAAAGGACACACGTGTTTTTACCTCTCATGCCTGCCTTGCTAAGAAGCCACTGACTGTTTTTACACTAACACTAACCCGTATTTAAAATCACGGATTCTTAATCCTGGGTTCCTGTTTATACAGACATTTGCAACCCGGAATAATCGTTCATCCGGGATCACAGTGTTCATGGTTCACATGGGTTAACTTTAGTCGTCTAACACGGATGACTGAAAAATCCCATGGTGCGGAGCTACTGAATTCCATCGCCTTCTTCCACTAGGATTTTCTTTCTCCGCTAGAGATATCTTCGGATGATTCCACAGCTAATCTATGCACCAGGCTTGGGAAAAGAAAAATCCAAACACTGATTTCCTGGCCAGAGCCCCAGAAAGCACTGAAAACCATAGAGACATTCCTGGGTAGAGAGGATGTTTGCTCTGTCTATTAATCGCTATGCTCAATTCAGATTTATTATTATTATTAGCAAGCATTTATATAGCGCCAGCAATGTACCTGGCACTTTACAAAGTTTACATGGATGTTAACTCAAGCTCATTGATCCCAAATTAAATAAATCCTTGAAAATGAGGATTAAATAAACTCAGGCTCAACCTTAACCTGGATATTTTAAACTAGGATTAGGTGTTTACACGGACATTTAAATCCGGGTTGAATGACATTATTTCGGATGTAGCATCTGTGTAAAAACAGCCACTGCTTCTCCCTGGAGGCTGCACAACTTCCCAGCTCCGCAGAGCACTTGTGGTTCCATTGTTTGTAGGGATGGGACTCTGGGCAAAATTTCAGTTTCAGTCAATTCCGGTTTTGGTTCTCAAGAATTTCGGTTCTTTTTCGGTTTCGATACTATCAGATCTTTTGCACTTTATCTTTTGTACCGGATTTTTGTGAGTTTTCAGTGGGGAGGACAAACTGCAATGTTGAAAATCCGGTACAAAAATCAATGCAAAAGATCCGATAGTATCGAAACCGAAAAAGAACCGAAATTTCAGATTAATCCGAAATGGCCATTTTCAGGTACTTTGGGTTTTATCCAAAACCGAAATTCCCATCCCTAATTGCTTGTTGTGCAGAGTTCATCCATAGAAACCAGAACTGGGTTCCTTCTCACTGGCTTCACATAGCCCCGTTTGGGAGGTGGGAAGTGGGGTTCTGAGGCTGATAGACGGCCATTGGAGCCAGAATTTTTAAAAAATCCAGAAAATACTTTGAAAATTTGACAATAACTGAAATACACTGAACTTGTTCCACAGTCTTTTTTCTGCATAGGGAGGGTAACTTGTGGCCCTAGTAAAGTATAAAGGGGAAGCAGTAAGCAAGTACAAAATGCTGGCAACACCTTGTCAGCCATTCTCATTTCAGCACAGATGCCATTTTGTGCAATTTTTGCATTCCTCAAATTTCATTTTCTCCTAGACTTTTAAGGAAGATACCTGTTTTCTAAGCTTAAAAAATGAGAAAACTTGAAAAGGATGTGCATCTTTTGAATGTAAACCCAGCCTTTTCTCAGGAACAAACTTATTTCAGCATCCATAAAATATGCAGTTTTCCCACTCAGATGGTGTCATTTTCAGGTTCATAAATAATGCATAAAATTGTACATAGTCTTGAATTTCACTACAAGTACTAAGGACTCCTCCACTAGCTGCTGCCTGTGAAAGCCAGAAGATTGCAGATTGTGTCCCTGTTTCAAACTATCATCTACAATGGAGCACTCTCTTTTTCCCTAGTCCATTGCTGAAGAGGTCACGGAGGAGAACCTTTCTGAAGGGAGGCTCTATCCTCCCCTAAGCAGCATCAGAGACGTCTCCTTCAAAATCGCTGTTAAAGTAAGAAACTGGTCATTTTGCGGCATTTCCTATGGAGTAAATTGATACAGGTTGCCAAGCTTCACCCCCTGTAACATATATTATTTTTCACTTGCCCTCCTTGTTGGCACATAGGCACTTCTTAGATACCCAAGGCGATGGATACCTCCTCCATACATAGAATATACCACATCCAACATCTAATTCATCCACGGATTAAAGTAGATAGTTTATACATTCAGATAGTTTATAAACTCAGGTTCATCCTTAACCTGAATATTTTAAACTGGGATTAGGTGTTTAATCCTAGGACTAGGTGTGGATATTTTCAACTAAGATTAGGTTTATTGATCTCAAAGTAAACTTCCATAAGAGACTGGTGTCTGAACAAAGGTGCCAAGCCATTGGAGCCAGGATTCATTTTTCTTGAAGAAAATAACTTGGCTATTTGACATGTTGACCTCGTTTCATTGGGTGTCTTTTAGACATACCCTGGGATGGTCAGCCCCACGCCCCCTGCATGCAGCCCTGCCCGCGTCGGCTTTATACGGACCCGTCAGCTGCCACGCTCACGGTCTGCCCGTATGGCGCCCAAGTAGATGGACTGCTGCTCTGCCTCCGGCTGGTGCCCCACATTTGGGCAGCTCACTCTGCTGGCGGTGCTCCGGGATGGTCCAGAGTGCTGCCAGCGGGGCTAGAGTGCCGCTTCTCCTCTGCCTGCACATCTGGCGGACCGCCTTTAAACAGACGGGCCACCCAGGGGTGAGGCAGAGCAGAGCTGTGGGTTCCAGCTGTCTAAAAGCACCCATGGACTTCCCTCAGTACAGGGAGGGGATGTGGCAGAGACACTCATTTTCATTTGGCCCTTCTCTCCCACCGTAGTTCCCAACTGCCCCTTGTTCTTCAGTGTCTCTCTCACAGTTGTCCCAAATTTCCTGCCCTTCAGCAATGGCTTGGCATCCTTGCAAGTTACAAATGGCTGTTATTTCATAGATTGAGGTTAAGGATCTTAGTGAATCCCAGTGCTTTGAACCCTGCTGCAGTCTTACCCGATGCTCTTCTGCTGCCTTTTCTCTTCCCCAGCGTGTTTCTCATTCGGGCCCCAGTAGCTTGAGGGGTGCAGTGATGATGATGATGATGATAGGTGCCTGCCTGGCAATCAGCTGTGTTGGCATTCTACTGGTTTGGGCCGCCGTGGTCATATTACACCCACCCTGCAGTCTCTGTCTTGGCTGCCTGCCTGTAGAGCAGCAGATTGAATTTAAGATTGCACCGCTGTTTTTTAGGGTTCTCAATGGTATAGGTTCCGTCTATACTCGAGACCTGCTCCTGGAGCTTGGCACTGATGGCTATCTGTGCTCAGGGTTTGGGGATCACGCCCTCACGCCTTAAGTCAGCAGACGATGGGGCCTTTGCTGGGGCGGGCCCCTCAGCGTGGAACTTGCCCCCTCCAGCTGTTCATCTCAATTCCTACCGCCTTATTTATTTATTTATTTTAAAGCCTAACCTTTAAAAAACACCTGGAGACTTATTTTTAATGGATTTGTATTTTAAATGGATTTTACATTGTTTTATCGTATTTTTATATTGCGAAGCGCTCCACACACCATTTGGCGGGGGGAGCTTTATAGAAATAATCTATTACTTTCGTAGTATTAATTATCATTGCTACATCTGGGCATGCAAAGGGAAAGGCCCTGCAATCAGGCCGAATGGGGGGGTGGGGCACCGTTGAGCTGGAATTCTGCTTTATCGTTCGGGTCTGAATAACTCGATGCCTCTCGTTCCCTCCAGATTGTCGAATACGCCTACGAGCGTGACCTGGCGTCCTGCTACCCAGAACCAGAAGACAAAGCAGCCTTTGTCCGGTCCCTCATCTACAGCCCTGGCTACGATTCCTTTGCCATAGATAACTACAGCTGGCCTGAAGAAGCCATGCAGACTCAGAGTGTGTAATCTTTCTTTTTTTTAAGACAAACAAAAAAAAATACCCCAACTCTCCTACTTCACATCTTGAGGCCTCTGCCCTCCTTGCTTATAAATCCGTCTTCAGACGTGTAGCCTCTGCAAGGATAAAGGGACACGATCACTTCCTTTCTTTCCTGCAGCTGCCTTCTTTCTTTGCCTGACTAGAATAAAGCGGAGGACACAAGCTATGTGGCGCCATCCTCCAGTGAAAGGGAAATGCGCCACTAAGGCCGACTCCATTTGATCCTCGCACTGCGATTTCTCCTTCTGATTGGGAGCTCTCCTGTAACATTTCATGCCTCTAAGCAAACTCTTTCCTCTGTCTAGAAGGAATGAAATTTGGCTTGTCGAATAGAAGTTGAAGTGAAACACAAAGTAACCCGCTTGGGTCCTCGTGTCTACAAAAGAAAAGACCGCAGCCGCGGGTGCTGCCCCTTCTATTTTATTTCTCTGGCAGGAGGACTAGTGACTCTCTCTACGCACGGGATGAGAACAATCTCTGGCAATGCAGCATCACTGAGTGGGGGCTTTGTTCTCTTTTTCACTTATAGAGATGGAAATTGGAAATAATGGCCTTGACAGGGGCGTAGTTCCAGTAGGGACTGGAGGAGCAGCTACCCTGGTGCAGCTGCATTCCCTGTTACTGGAAGGGAGGCGAGGGGCCCCTTTTTCCCCAGGGTCCATTCCAACCTAGTTATGCCACTGGGTGTCAAAGCCAGCAGAGCAATAGGGGTTGTAAGTCCGGCAAGCTCTTTTAGCTTGAAGCCAACAGTGGGTGTTAAACATGACGGCGGCCCACTTTGGCTTGCGGGCCACAGTCGCGTTCGTTCAGGGCAGTCCAGATGTTTGTCCCGGAGTTCTCCTGGAATCACAGCTGGGGCTGGCTGCCAACACGCCAGGGTGTTCCCGACCTAGTCCAGAGTGGCCACCATGACCGGCTGCCATCATTGGCCACCATGGCTGCCTGTTGGGGTTGGGCGCTGGGCACAGCACAGAGGCGGGGCCAGACGCTCGTGTGGCTCCCCAAGCCCAGCCGTATGAATGTTTATTCCATGGCCAGACCCGATCCTGACCAGGGTGCCAGCGGCTTCCTGATCCGGAGCAGTTTGTGACAATGGAGCTCCGCCGTCACTTATGTTTTCACCCAGTATCGCTTTAGCAGTAATAGGCTTAGTCCTGAGGAATTATAGCGCGGGGGTGAGGCATGGGAAACACCACACACACACATTTCCCTCCCCCTGCCGTTCCAGGCTCCTGGGGCTGCAGCCTTTATGGGTCTAGGAAATCAACCATTCCAAAAAAAAAAAAAAAATTTAGTCCAAAGTTACACCGCTGCCACTTCTGTATTCCAGCTAAAATGTAATCCTCGCATAGGAAAGAGCAGCTGAACTTGAAGATTTGAAAGAAATGACAAGTCTCCATGCTGTTCATTTAAAGCCTTGTTTTATCATGGTTCCTATGATCCCGTTGGTCATTAGCTGGTCAAGAAAGTGGTATGTGCTTCAGTCTGTAATGCAAGGTACCCTCATTCCAACACTGGGTATCATTACGGTCAAGAAAGCTCTCAGGGAAAATTCACTTTTTTTCCCCCCACTTAACATAAAGCCATATCCAAAGCATTGTACCCAATATATAGCATTTATATTTCCACAAATACCGGATTTACATATACACTTCCTGGTTCATCAGATTGGGTTACAAAAAGACAAAGGAAATTGGTCTTTATTTTCAGACTAATCTGTAACACTCTTAAAAAGGGGAAATGAAGACTGATCTATATTTTTTTTAATGTTTAGTAGTGTTACATAAATCTAACCTTGTACTATAGTGTGGCTGAAAAGACTCCCATAACTCAGTTCTTTTGACTAGATGAAGCGTCAGCAGTGCTGAAATGTGACACAAGTACAAACAAACGTGCGGGTGGCATGCTGGCTGCCCGTCCTATGGAGGAGGGACTGCCCCCAGCCGGGACAGGGCGGGGAACAGAATAAATGTTTCCCTGGCCTGACCCAGCAGGGGAGGGAGGAGCAGGGAGGACATGGAGCCAGCTGGACGCACCCCTGCACTGCGGCTGGCGTCCCCACCACCACCATCATGATGGGCAGCCATGGCAACACCCGCGCCAGGCTGGGTTGACATGGGAATAGACATGCCCACCTGGTTTGGCTTATGTCATGTCCCACCTGGCGGTCCTTGGGCCTGGACTGTAGACCTGGGTCCTTCCAGGCCCATGTTTCTGAGCCAGCCACCTACCCTGCAGGGGGGCCCTCATCTAGCAGTCCAAAACCAGACGCATGGGTTGAGGTGCTGACCCAAACGGGCCATAGGGGGTGAACCAGGCCAGCGTTGTCTGTTAATACCCGATGATAACCAACTCTCACTGGTAACTTGACAGTCCATAATGCTTTTCTGCAAACTCTTGCTACAACTGAGTTATAGATACTCAAATCTTTGCTTCCTGGTTGATTTATGTCCTTTCTTAACTTTGTTTCCTTTCCTAGCGAGTCATTTAATTTAAAGAATAAACCTGCTACGCTTCCGCAACATAAAACCAAAATGAAGACATTTTCTTCTCCTGCAGAGACTTGATTTTACACTGTGAGTAATGGGACCTCTCACCATGTGTGAAGTTCAGTGGGTTGAGTTTTTGCAGATCCTGGATGCAGGCATCAAGGATGTATGACATAATACACATCATATTGAAGTATATCATGACGTATTATATTAACTTGGGTCATGGTCCACCAACCACTTTTTCCAGAGTAGTCCCATTCAAGCCCTATTGGATAGTTCTCCACAAACTCCAGACTAAGTGGTTGGCTGATCACGGCTTTTTTGTTCACAAGCAAGCACGGTCTCCCTGCCCTTGTTTAACTCTTGGTTTAAAAGCAATGTTTATATTCACCTCAGCAGAAGTAGAGAGGGGGACATGAACTAGAACCTTCCACCAAACAACTCGAAATTCTGCAGAAAGCCCTGAAAGATGATTTTGAGAAGCTGGATCAATCGCTAATCAAGTCGGTGTCTGAGGGTGTTTTCAGACCTGACAAGAGCACAGATATCGTGCGGCAATCCATGCTCTCGTTAATGGCTGAAATCAACCACCAGATGTTGGCCCGAGCGGGAACCCGGGTTTGCACGGGCCATGGCAGCACTTAGCCCAGGCTGTTGCTCGGGAACAGCCCAAGCTAAGCACGGCCACAGACCATGCAAAGGACTCCAGACCAAGATAAAACGGGGCGTCACGGGTGGTGGACCGCTTGCACTTACCCTAGTCCGGGTCTGCGGCGGTTCCAGGAAGCCATGGCGGCTTCACAGGCCACCGTGGCTGCTCGTCAGGGAGAGGGGTGCGTCTCTCCTGGTAGTGCAGGGGCCAGGCCATGCGGACATCACCCTGTCCTCAGACTGGCCCGCCATCACGTTTGGCCAGGCCAAAGCGTGGCAGAGCTAAGTGCTGTCACGTATAAAAGCACTCTAATAGGAAATCACTTCAGTGTAATTTCCTCTCTAATTATGAGTTAAAACCCCCCCTCCACAAATTTGCTAAGCTCCTTCCAAACTGGAGGTAGTGTGCTTCCTGCCCTGAGGAGCTGTCAGTCAAATACAAGCTATTTTTAACTCATTCATTGAATAAAGCAGCGGGAGCATAAATCTTTCCTAAATTAATAAAATATGGCATATCAAGGTCCCTTAGGCAGTGGGAGGTGCTCAGTGTCAAACTCAGTCATCAGGTGCTATAATGACAGCTTCCTCTCAGTATTATATTTTTCCATATACAGGTCCATTTTTGTTGCACTGAATGTAAGTCTTAGCAATTTATCAATGTTATTCTTCTTGCAGACCTCAAATACAATGAATGTGCCAGCCATCTTCGTACCGAGCATGCAAAGGGACATTTCAATGATTGCATAAATACCGTGGTTTTGTAATGCAGTGGCAACTCTGATTACTGTATTTGCGGCTTCATTTGTACACTCCATTAAAGCTTGGATTAAAAAATGTAACACTTGTCTATGCATATGTCTGTCAGCTGGAAATAAAGGTTACTTACCGTAACTTAGTTCTTCGAGATGGCTCTGTCCAGTGCATTCTCACATATGGGATCACGTGTGAGCCCTCGAAGGCTTCAGATGTAGCTTGATGCTCAAAGCAGTCACAGGCTTCCAGAAGGATCTGGAAGCCCCAGCTCCTACCTCTCCCGTCCCCTAAGAACAAGCTGTTCCTACCCTGCCTGAGGTGCCAAGGCGGTGAAGGAACTGTCCAGCTAAGCTCCTCCCCCTCCTTTTATACTGGGCCTCGCTCATAAGGGATAGGGAATGGGAGAGGTAGGAGCGGGGGCTTCCAGATCCTTCTGGAAGCCTCTGACTGCCTTGAGCGTCAAGCTCCTTCCAAAGCCTTAGAGGGCTCACACGTGATCCCATATGTCAGAACCACTTGAAGAACCACCATGAATTTAGACTACAACTCACAGGCTTGCCTCTTAGATCCCAATTCCAGAACAATCCCAATGACTTCAAAGGGGACAACTCAAGCGTTGCTGGAGTGGGCTTTGGTGAAATGAGGCAATTAGGGAAACGGGAGGTATTCACAAGCGTATGCTAGCCTAGTAGGGCCTGCTTTGACACAGCTGGGCCAGCGTCATGACGGCACATTTGTTCCAGGCCCACCAGACCGGTCCCGGGATGGTGGCCAGGCCGGAAATGTGGACCCGGATCAAAGCAGGGCCACAGTTCATGCCCAGCTGCTGCCCAGCTGCGACAGAGCAGGCAAATCTGGCGGTAACGTTTGTTCCTAGCCACGGCTCCTCCCGACTTGAGGAGTTGCCATGGTGCCCGGCCAGGGCGGTCTATAATAGGCAGCCATAGCTGTCTGTCATGGCAGGGGGGTGGGACGATGGCAGCAGTGTAGGGGCATGGCCGGGTGGCTGCACGTTGCTCCCCACCCCTACTGGGGCAGGCCGCAGGGACATGTGTTCCCGCAGCCAGAACGCCCCCGGCCCTGAGAAGCCTTCGTACGCACACACCCCCAGGTAGGGTTAACTGACATCTGTTACGTCAGTTAATACCCTGTGTTGTTGCAGGAACCATCATTCAGGTGAAACAAAGCCAACTTGCTCCCCATTTATGAGCTGTGATCCACCAACAGGCTTCAAAGGGGCCGCTCCGGAGTGTTGTGTGGGTTGCAGCCGGGAGGACATTAACAAGCCTGGAAACTTGCCTATATACCCAATGGGGTAGCTAGCTAGAATTTCAGCTGGACAGAGAGTACGCCTCCCTTCCTGTCCTATAGGACCGAGTTTCCCGTATCGTGTCACAGAGCTGCTCCGGTCTTAGAGGCGGGTGCATGTCAGCGTAGAAGGCCTGAACTGATTCATATATCTTGCCCATTTGATTTAGTTTTGGGAGGTTTAGTAACTACATAGAGGAGGGGTGGGGACCCAGCAGAACATGGGACGAATACAGCCCCATCCCCCTTTGGCTCCGGCATGGCTGCTACTGGCGTAGCCTCTTGTCAGGAGGTTGCTGGAGTGGGGAGCTGGGAAGTCTCGGGCCGTTTTTAAACGAGCAAGGCTGGGGGGGGGGGGCGTGTCTGTGTCCACTGAGTGGAACAGCCACGGAGAAGCCACTCAGGTGGAGTGCATGGCGAGGGATTCTAATGGGTGGGTACCGAGACACTCCCCCTGCCACTAACCCTGGGGGAGGGAGATGCGTGCCGCGCTGGCCTTTGAACCTGACATGCCCCGGCCGAGCACTGGGGAACCCAGACTCTCCAGCACTCCTGGCCGGTTCCTGTTTGCCACGCCGGCAGCACCTCTGAATGGCAGACCACTCAGCTGCCATGACTGGCTGCTGCCGTTGCTACAGGCTGGGGATGTGCGGGCTTCGGTTCCCACCCACTTTTCGGCTGCCCCCACACGCACTCTGGCGTTTTCACCAGTGCTCCATGAGCGGTCATGAGTGGGTGTTGTATGGGTCACGGGAGCGCGCACCCACCTTCACACGGACGTTTGGGTGGGTGGTTGATGGGTGGTTGCATCTCATTTAAAAACAGCCTCCGTGCCAAAAATCAAAGGCAAGGCTCCTGGTCACCCTGCCCCCTCTTCCATGAGCCGGGGGGTGGGGGGACCTTCCACAGGATCCTAGAGGTGGAGGTGGTTGTGTTTGGAGCTTGGCTGGGTGGAAATGGGGGCTCCATCCCTTGCCTTTGGGAAAAGGGGGGGTCCCCAGAGAAAGGTGGGGGGCCTGGGGCAGTCGCTCCAGGTCACCCTATGGTAAGGCTGGCCCTACATGGCAAGCAGTGAAGGGACTGCTGCTGGTTCTGGCTCACCAGCAGATGGGGGGCAGCAGAGGCCTCCCCCACACCTTTGATTTTGGTGCAGCCCACTTGTCAGTTTCAAATGATCACCGTGGCCCCCAGACTCAAAAAGGTCCTCGCTCCTGAAGGTGCTGTGATGAGATGACAAACACAAAACGCAGAATGGCATTTGCCTTAACGTAAGCACAGTCGCCGGGTGTTTACAAATGGGACGCTGGCCCTGTAGGGCCCGCTCCGGCGTCATGGCAGGACGTTTGGTCGGGGCCTGCCAGAGGTGGACCTGGTACAAACCCTGGTCGGAAATGTGGGCTCAGAAAGGTCCTCGCTCCTGAAGGTGCTGTGATGAGATGACAAACACAAAACGCAGAATGGCATTTGCCTTAACGTAAGCACAGTCGCCGGGTGTTTACAAATGGGACGCTGGCCCTGTAGGGCCCGCTCCGGCATCATGGCAGGACGTTTGGTCTGGGCCTGCCAGAGGTGGACCTGGTACAAACCCTGGTCGGAAATGTGGGCTCAGAACAAAGCAGGCCCACAGTCCGTGCCCAGCTGGCACCCAGCCAGGCCGGAGCGGGCAAACCGGGCGGGAATGTTTGTTCCCGGTCCAGGCTGCTCCCAGCTTGAGGGGTTGCCATGGCTGCCCATCATGGCGGGGGAGCAGGGCAGGGGCATGGCTGGGTGGCCGCACATTGCTCTCCACCCTCCGTCACCACCAGGGCAGGGCATGGGGATGTGTGTTGCCATGGCCGGAGCATAACCAGCCAGGTTGACAGCCACCCATCACATCTGTAATTACCCTCCAAGACACTGGAGTAAGAGAAAGGCTCTACTGAGCCCCACTGGTCATGACACTGCTGGAATCCTGCATCCAGCTCGAGGCCTGTTTTAAGAACAATGTAGACAAAGTGGAGAAGTTTCAGAGAAAATTAACAAAGAGGACAAAGGTTTAGGATGCAAGACCAATGAGGAAAGGTTGAAGGGACTAAGTATGTTTAGCCTCGAGCAGAGGTGGGGAAGTTTGTCCCTCCCAGGGGCCACTTTGGGAGCTTGAAGACGCTCCGAGGACCGCCCAGAAGTTGAGGCCAGGGTGACTAAGGGATGCACTCAAGGAAAGGAGGGCCCGAACCATGGATCTGTCCCCTATCCTTGTTTGCGTGACCTCGTCTCGGCTCCCTTCCCTTGAGTTCAGTTTCTCAGCGATCGGAGGAAGGAACTGGAGCCGGGGGCCAGATTCAGAATGTGGAAAGGGGGCCACGCAAGGCCTTGCCATGGGCCGCCTTTGACCCCCCCACCAAGCCTGAGTTCCCCGCCGACAGCCTAAAGAAAAGACTGAAATGATTTCAAACATTTAAGGCTTCCATAAAGAAGAGAGAACGCTTGTTCTCCATTATGGCTGCAGGGAGAAGCAGCAGCAAGGAAATAATGGGTTAAAACACACGTGATGGCAGCACAGCAGTGGCCCGACAGCCCGGGAAGGAAAACCACAGCAGAGACCGTTCTGGCTGTGTTAGGGCACCGAGCAAACATGGCCGTGGCCGGGGAGAAGCACGAGTGTGGCTGGCCAGCCCCACACCTGTGCTGCACCCAGTGCCCTGTCGTGACAGGTAACCAGCCACGGCAGATCCAGGCCGGATTGGCAGCCATGATAGGCCACTGTGACCCAATTGGGCGGGCCTTAGCCCAGAGTGTGACCTCGGTTTTCTGAGGTTGCAGCCCGGGGCAAGCCCAGGCCAACATCTGGCAGCACCCGCACCGGCATGGACCTTAGGACAAAGCAGCTGGTTTTTTACCCTAAGTCCCAGGAAGGTCGATTTAGGTAAAATATTTGGAGAAACTTCCTCAGTGTAAGACCAGCTGATCAAGGAAGACAAGTTGCCTAAAGAAGTTGGGAAATCTCCTTCGTTGGAGGTTTTATAAGAAAAAGTCTGTTTAAACCTCTGTCGGGGATGGTTTAAGTACAAGGAATTAGAGGCCTGGACTAGACCAGTAGTTCTTAACCTTTTTCTGGGCAAGACCCACCAAAAGGAATTTTTAAAAATCCAGGACTCACCTTAAAACAAAAACTCAGGAGCAGACGTGGCCAGCAGCAAGGAAAACCCTATTACAGCAGCAGCAAAGAGGGGGTAGGAGCAGCAGGAAGTGGTAGCCAGAAGCTGTGGGAAGCCATGTCCTCCCTCTCTGTATCCCAGTCCCTGCCCCTCAGTAGCACAAGCAGCCAGAAAAAGCAGCAGGAGGGGACATGGCACAGCTGTACCAGCTTTGATATTCCCCCACCCTCCTCCCCAGCTGCCCCGAAGCCCTTCCACAATCCAACCACTGGACTCGGTGTCCCTGGAAATCTCTTCTCGTCCTAGGACTCTTTGCCCAGGTAGAGACAGTTTATTATGTGCTCTGGCTGCCTCTGGCATTGTAGAATCAGGGTCTTGATTAGTGGCGCAGAAGCATTTAAGAATGCAGTTTGCCTGGTGTTTCTAGAAGCTGTTCCAGCAGGCAGAGGAAAGAGGCAGAGAGAGTATTAGGCAGGCAGCTAGGGTTGAGGGCAGCAGCTCTGTTGCTTTCTGTAAGAGGCCACTTATCAAGGTAAGAATTTGAAAGGAAAAGGGACAGCACTAAGGTTCCAATGGGCACAGCCCTCACCCAGAACACTCAGGAGGTCAGTCAGAGTTTTGCAAGCACTGAAAGATCAGCCTAATATCCCAGCCTACTGTCTAAAGCTGGCTACAGAAAGGCAAAGCAGCCCTGAGTTTTGCTTTCTTCTTGGACACTTTGGCAATTTGCTACAGAATCGCAGGGAATATAAAGTTGGCTGGTCTCTTGACTAATTAGCACATTTCTCCTCTTGCCTTGGGACTTTGAGCCAGATCTTGGCCATTCTCCCCTAAGATGCAACATCTTCCTTTAAATATTCCAACTGGATATGTCCCAAGTTGGCCAGGTACCTGAAGGTTGGATTTTCAGAGCTCGCATTCAAGAGGAGGCTTGGAGGTTAGTGTTTTTCCCAAGTGATTTCAGAGTGGGTATTTCAGGAAATTCCCCTCAGACGCCTTGCCCACCTCCACATCAGAAGATAATCATTCCAATTAGGGATGTGTGAACAGAACGGGGTTCAGATGTTTGGCCGTTCGGTTCAAAAACTTAGTTCGGGTTTGGTCCCGCAGAGTTTGGACACACTCCCCCCCCGAACGTTCAGGAAGTTCGGTCACGGCAGAGGCTTGGGGTGCTCCAGGGGTGTCCATGGGGGCATAGCAGGCTATTGGAGACACAGCAGCAGCAGAGACTGGGAAGGCTTGGCACCCCGGGTTGCCCGGGCAGGCAGGCTCGGCCCTTGGCCCCTGGGGGTGCCTGTGGCACCATGGCTGGCCATTTGAGACCCAGCGGCAGCAACAGAGGCCGGGAAAGCTTGGGGCTTGGTGGCTGGCCTGGCACCCCTACTTGGCCAGGCATTGCAGGCTGCCAAGCATCGGTGGAGCAGCGGCAGACATTGGATTGCCCAGTAGCAGAACCCATGGTACAGCAGAGGCAGCAGCAGCAGACAAGCAGCGTGGCATGAGCAGCAGAAGGCAGGCTGAGGCAAGGCTGGAGCTTGGCAACCAGGGTGGGCAGACAGGCAGCGTGGCATGAGAG
>QEPC01015598.1:1845136-1857886 GCA_003113815.1 Sphenodon punctatus
TGAGGATGGGTGGGCACACATCTGTGCATCTTCCTGCCCTCCCCAGGCTGGACTCCTGCCACATTAGTCTGGGGGCCCAGCCGAATCCTGGCTGCAGTGGTGGCCCAACCCCAGAGGAAGTAAGTCCGTGACAGCCCTCTGTACCTCTTCCCTCCTAACCCCCACCACTCTTCCTCCAACCTTTTGCCTGGTTGGACTTCAAGCTATTGGGGAAGAAACAGTCTATTCTATGTTTGTTAAGTGCTGCACGTGATAGGTTGGCAATATCATTGGGGTCCTCTAGGTCAGGGGCAGCCAAGAGATAGACTGTGATCTACCGGTAGATCCCTGCATTCCTGCATTAGTCTCCTGCATTCCATGGGGCGGAGAGGGGGTGGGGGGAGAAGCCTCCCAGAGATCACCTCTGGGGATTAGAGGGGGACCGGCTCCCCAGGAAGGAAGCAAGCTAGGAGAGTGGCTCAGTGCAGCGAAAAGGATTTCTCTATAGAAGAGTGCTCCTCTCGCCACCGGAGACCAGTTGCTGCCCTAGATCAGGAGGGGTTCCCAACCTGAAGCACTGGAGGGATCCTGAGAGATCAAGGACCCCTGGATCAAGTGGATTGTGTGCACCAGAAGCCTGGCCACGCCTGCTCTAGGTGTTAATGTAATACAAATTATTAGCATTTATTCAACACCACCAATTCCTTGTGCTCTCTAAACAATCTCTTTCCTCCTCTGGTGGCAATACGCTTGTGCATTTTGGCCTGGAGGCCAGGGCGGTCCAGTTCAGCCGCTTGGAAGTGGGAGTCTTGAATTCAAAGCTTGGCCTCCCTGGGTGACTTTGGACAAGCTTCATCTCCCCAACTGTAACAGTGAGATGGTAGCAACCTCCATGATCAATGGGTGGTGGCCTCAGTGGAAGAGAAGTCCCACCATTACCCACTCTTGGAAAATCTTACTCTCTTCCCCCAAGACTATGAGGCTGGATGGATCTTTGTTAATTCTTGATCATTGTTTAGCCAAGTGAGGCATAATGAACTCTTAACCTTCCAGCCACCTAATTAATTTTGTTTTATTAAAAACGTTGAGAGTTAAGGGTCCAAGAAAAATGGCAGATATTTTTATCATACATAGGAATTGTCACATTAGGCTAAGCCCAGCCGTGAAAGTTAGTCCAGCATGGTTTCCAAGTCAGCGGAGGCAATAAATCCACTTTATGGAGCACTAGTCAGGGTTCACCTGGAATATTGTATCCAATTTTCCAGACTCTGCTTTCATTATATCAATGTTTTTATTATGCCTTGTTATGGATTTCATATTTGTTATTGATGCTGTTGTTGTAAGCACCCCGGGTCCCCTGTGGCGAGAGGGGCAGGGGATTAAGTGTAAAAAATAAATAAATAAATAAATAAAACATCTAAAGGAACTGCCACCAAGATGGCTAGGAACTCTTCCACATTCCACAGAGAACAGAACTAGAAATAATGGGTGCAAATGACAGGAAGGTGGATTTCAGCTCACTAGCAGGGGAAATTTCCTAACAGAGCTGTTCAGCAATGGAAGAAATTGCCTAGGGCGGTTGTAAGCTCTCCACCACTAGAGAAGGGGCTGACCAGCCATCTGCTGGGGGCGTTGTAGCTGGAGTCACCCCTGCATCCAAGCAGGGGGTTGAAGGTCATCTAGTCCAAGGTTACTTCCAACTCTATCATTCGTGATTATGCAACAGCGACCAGCACTTGATGCTTCCAGAGGACAGTACCCCAGAGTGACTGATATTCTATGTGCTGATACTATGCCATCCGATCGGAGACTGGGGACCCGTGGTGCTAGACACCATTGTGACAAAGAGAGTAAGACAAGTCTTACCCTGTAAGTTTCCAACCTAAACAGACAAGACAGAGGAAGGATTTGCTTATTTTAAAAAATGGTTTCTACAAGTTCATGTAAACTAGGGATATTAAGAAAGTTCCAAGTCCGGAAGCCACAGCTGGGCTGAAATTGTTAAAGGGAACCAGCAACCAGCTCCCATTAAAAAGCTCAACTACGTTGGGAGCTTAACTGTCCTTGGGAGTCCCAAGCTTACATACTTAATGAACCCATTTCTACCTGGGTATCCAAGGCCGCCTTATAACGCTGCATTTCTTCCATCTTGTCCTTCAGGTACGTGGCCCTTTGGGCAGCGAGTCTAGAAAGGAAAACAAAAGGGTCGCCATCATGGATTGCATTGAAAGGGAAGAAACGTCAGCCCAGCGAGTCTCCATGGTCCTGCGATATACAAAACGTTACCTGATATAGACTTAGGCCACTTTCAAACCTTCACCCCCCACACACATTCTGGCTGTCAGGAGAAATGCACAGCCAACATATGTGCAGAGATTGGCCGGTCTGAAAGCCAGCCCGCCCGCCCCCGCAGCTTTGTATCCCTGCGCGTCTCTGCCGGCAAAGTCACGCGGGGAGGGGCCTTTCAGACCGGCCAATCCCCGTGCATATCCCCGCACATATCCTTCCCGGCAGCCAAAATATGGGGGGGATGTCTGAAAGTGGTCTAAGTGCGCAGTACTTGGACCAGGAGGTGGGGGGGGGGGCCACAGTTCTAGTCTTGCCTTAGCCAGACACTCAGTGAGGGACCTTGGGCCAGTCACAATATTCTCTCAGCCTAACCTACCTCACAAGGCTGTTGTGAGGATTAAAGGTTTTGTTGATTAGTTCTATGTAAAGAGCGTCAAATGACATGGCAGGAGGGCGCTATATAAAAATAGCATTTATTATTAATTTATTATTATGCCAGCCACTCGTTTTTCCCTTACACACAGTCACCCACTACGTCTGGGCAAACACACTTTCAACCACATTGCTTAACATGGTTTAGCATCCTGGAAATCACACTCATGTACAGCCTAGAGCTGCTACTTGCACATAGGTGCTGTTTCATATGAATAATAAGCACATTGTCCCATTTCCTGTCTGTAGTACTAGTAACCCAAGAGCCCATAGAAAAGGGGTATCAGCTGGTGAGAAGAGTCTCTTGGAAAGCCGCTGGAACATTCAACAACATGAACATCTCGAGGGAGATGGATTTGGCATTATATCTGGAAAACCACACAGACCTCCTCCTGCTACAAGGCTATTGGCTATCATGGCTGGAGTCTGCCGAGGCTATAGGTGATGTCTTGGTTTTGTGCTCCTCTGGGGCCGTGGCTCCAACCCAGTACTATGTACTGACCATGACCCCAGTTTATCGTCTGGCTCTAGTCAGGCTCTGACCTCCCGGCCCCAAGACGGTGGTACCCTTCCCCATCTACAGCCTGACCCAAGTACTGACACCATACATGCGCGAGACAGAAAGAACGTCTGTGTGAGCGAGCACAGCTGTAAGCATTCGATTTAACTTGGGCATGAGCCACCATTTGGGATTTAACTTTGCCATTTAATGTCATTTACCTTGGATATTTGTAGGGCACAAATGTGCTTTAGAGGGGCCAGGTAATGGGATTATGGGGGAGCACATGCCTCCCCAGAAGACCTCAACTCTTGCAAGCTGTAACACAACTCAACCCACCCATCCCCAAATTGCCCATGAGATAAACGGAAGGAATGAGGCATGTCTCGTTTTGAGAAGAGACGATTGAAGGTGAGACACTTCAACAGTTTTTGAATATGTGAAATACAGTTATAAAAGACACAGGAGAGCAATGCTTATAATGGACTGAATTTGCAGACAGAAACTTTTTCCTAATATGCAACCTAATATCTGGGGAGCAAAGCTGCAGAGCCCTCATTACTAGGAGCTTTTGAAAATGGATTGGATGTGTATATGCCAAGCCTCACTTAGGTATAATGAATTCTCTTGACCTCTGAAGGCCTCTGAGTCCTAGGATTCCATGTTACTTGTATAAGGCAGGGATGGGGAACCTTTTCCTTCTGTAGCGCCAGTGGGGTGTAATGGATAAGGTGCTGGACTTGGACCTGGGAAGCCAGGGTTTGAATTCTGCCCTAGCCATGACCTCACTGAGTGGCCTTAGTTGTAACCTCTCAGCCTCAGTTTCCCATCTGTAAAATGGGTGTGTGTGTGTGTCTGTCTGTCTGTCTGTCTGTCCCTGTCTTCCCCTCACCCTTGTTCATCTTAGATTGTAAGCCCACTGGGCAGGGACCTTTCTCCAAAAATCTGTGACTGTAAAGCGCAGCGCTTAGTAGCGCTATAGAAATTATTAGTAGTCGTCCTGTGAAACACTTTGAAAATTAGCACAAGCTCCACATGCCAAATGGGATTAAGAGGCAGGGTGTTTAAAGGGTGGCTCTGTGGGAAGGGGAGTCCAGATCAGGGAGCTATGCCAGGACTCCATCCCCTATCCCCGAATGCATGCCCTCATCTCTGCTCCCTTCCTTCAAGTTCATTTTATCACTGCTTGTGGAGAGGGACTAGATCCATGGGCCAGATCCAGAAACTAGAAAAGGGCCAAATAATATATTTTTTTAAAAGGAGTCGTGTGCTGGATTGGACCCACAGGCCAGTTGTTCTCCTCCCCCAGCCTAAAGAGAATAAGTGAATGACAAATATAGCGGGATATTTATTAAACATGTTGTCAAGATATTTCACGAAGTATCTTCTTGCTCTGTACAACGGATCTAAAACATGAAAGCTACTGACTCCCCAAAAATGTCAATGGCTACTCTGGAGTAAGCAGCTTGAGGACTGCAGTCTGAGCGCTCAGACATCACTGCAATGGATGAATAGTTGGGAGAAGCAAAATCAAAAGCAGAGGTGTAGCCAGGTTGGAATGGGCCCAAGAAATGGACTCTCTCCCCCCCCCTCCTCCTCTCCCAACTCACCCCGTCCCCTCTTTCCTCCCCCCGCTTGCTGCGCCTGAGCCCTGGATGCTGCGGGTGCGCTGCCTGCCCCATCCCGTGCCGCCCGCCAGGAAGGTCCCACGTGTTCCGCGCTCTGCAGATGCTTCAGCTTAGCTCCGTCTCTGCCCATTGGTGCAGCAACAGGACAGGATTTGCAGGTCCCACCCACCCCCTCCCTGCAGCTTAGGTCCCAGGACAAATGCCTCTCCTGTCCCTAGGATAGCTACGCCCCTGATCAAAGCTTTCCATGGCAGATGCACCACAACCCAACATCAACACCTTATGGGAATGACTGACTGACTATTAAAAATGTCTTTCGTGCCCATATGCAGGATCCAGGGTGAGAGAGTGATGGGACAGAAACCATTAGCACTAGCATCACCCTTTACCCTAGGCTACACAGACAAGACAGAGCCAGACTTACTCTTCCGCGAGCTGGACCTGCTCCAGTCGATCGATAAGCTCCTTGTCTTGCCTGAGTTTTATTTCCCTCTCCTTCTTCTCCTTCATTTGTTTGGACAACGATTGTGCATACTCTTCTTGCTTGATGTGAACTGAGGGGCTTGGCGGCCTTTTAACAAAAATGAAGGATTTCTACAAGGAAAAGAACAGGTTTCACATCCAACCCAGGTCATAAGATACAAGTCGACAGCACAGGAAAGCGGTGTCCTTTCCCGGAACAGTAAAGGAACAGGATAGGATTATTTCTAGAACTGCAATGGGTAGTAAGTTTGTAATTCATGGGTGATATTTGCATTTTTGTGTAGCCCTTTGAGTACCTGAACAATATCCATGTCCAAAATGAGTACTTGCCTATCTGACACATTGGAGCAGGTTCAGGGGAGGGCAACAAAGACGGTTGCTGGTCTGGAAAGCAAGTCTTATGAGGAAAGGTTGAAGGAACTGGGTATGTTTAGCCTAGCAAAGTTTAGTTTAGTCTTCGTCCCTTCCCCCTTGCTGCCCCGCATGCCTGGAACTTCCTCCCTGCCCTCCTCTGCCTTGCCCCCACCCTCCACACCTTCAAGTCCCTCCTCTTCCACTCCGCCTTTCCTAACTCCTGCTAATCATCCCCACCCAGGATTATCCCCCACCTGTTATCTGCAAACTCCTATTTACTGTAACCAAGTCAAGAAGCGTGCACCTGAGTTCTCGCATCCTCTGTCTCTCCCTCTATTGCCCCTCCCCCTGTCTCCCCTCCCCCTGTCTTTAGATTGTAAGCTCTCAGGCAGGGACCGTGTCTATTTTATTCTCTGTAAAGCACCAGGTACATTTCTTGCGCTATATATAAATGCTAATAATAATAATAATAGCAAAAAGATTACGGGGAGACATGATAGCAGGGCTGCCACTCTGTTCTACATTGATACAGAGGACAGAACTACCAATAATGGCATCAAGTTACAGAAAGGTAGATTTCAGATCAGGAAAATTTTCCTAACAGCAAGAGCTGTTCAGCAATGGGTAAGAACAGACACGTGGCTGGTGGGATCACTCCCCAGGCCACTGCACGGGCAACGTGGCCCAGGCCAGGCTGAGGCACTGAACTGATGTGCTTGCAGCTGGGGAGCTGTCCCGCCGGCCGCGCAGCCTGGGTGGGATGGGAGCACAATAAATATGTGGGCAGTTGGCCCCACCTGCTCAGTGCTCGCAGTGACCCCGCCACCCACCATGACAGGCAGCCGTGGTGGCCAATGAGGCACAGCCATGGCGGCCCCTCAGGCACAACAGATTTGTTACCCCGCCGTGGCCCGCTTGGGAGGCCTTAGGCTGGGCTTTGACCTCTTGAAGTTTCTCCAAGGTCACAGCCCAGGCCAACCACCAACACAGCCTGGCCAACATCTGGCAGCGCCTTCACACACGTGTAGGTGGGTCCCTGGATATAGCAGGTCCAGGCAGGGCCACAGCAGGCCAAGGTCACGTTTGTTTTTACCCAATTGAACAAGTTGCCTAGAGGGTTGTAGGCTGCCACTGGAGGTTTGCAAACAGAGACTGGACAACCATCGGTCGGGGATGTTATAGCTGTAGACATCCGGCATCCAAGCAGGCAGCTAGACATGATGGACCCTGAGGTCCCTTCCAACACTGATATTCTGTGATTTTGAAATGGAATACACCAGTTTTTTCAGGTTTCTGGTTTTTCAGTTATTTCAGTGGCTTTGGCCATTTCAGAAATTCGGGTTGTGTTATTTTCTGCAATTATGAACAAGAGTGCAAATATTGCCACAATGACGTAAATCAAGAGAACCAAAATGCTAAAATAACCAAAACAAAGAACCAAAACGGATACCCGATGGAGCACAAACGGATATCGGTTATTACCCAAACGTTTCTCTGCGTGCCTGCATTGTATGAATCTCATGGGCAGTTGGTACTCACAAGAGGGCACCCTCAGCCAACCTCAGAGGCCATGACAGAACATAAGGGAAGAGGTGATCTTTCAGATACCTGGGGCCCAAGCCATTTCGGGCTTTAAAGGTCAAAAGTGAATTGTGCCCGGAAAGCTATTGGCAGCCAGAGCAAACTCTGGAGCACCGATGTATTGTGCCCTCGATGACCCACCCTGATAGAAGGCAAGCTGCTATGTTCTGCACCAACTGCAGCTTTGAACAGTCATCAAAGGCAGCCCCACATAGAGCACACTGCAATAGAATTAAGGCCGTTTGCCTTCAGTGTCTCTTGAGGACAGGTCACTGTTTGCAATGCCACTTTGCAAGTAGAACTAAATAAGCAGCTTTGACAGAGAAGGGGGGGGGGGGGGGAAGTAACAATCTTACATGGAAATCTGTGGATTTTTCATTCTTTCGGTCTCTCATGGCTTCAGCAACCCCCAGATTAAAAGCAGAATTTTTTTGGTTCTGTTCACGGTTTACCAGGGCTTTTATCTACCGGGAGAGGAAAAGAAAGTAGAACACATCTTAAGTGAATGCACGAACAGGTTCCTTGTCATACAATTCCTCCTGCAATCACATCCTCATCCTCTGGATGTTCAAAGACAAGTTTCTTCCTTCAGTGACAAGACAGATACTCTGCATGGGAAATCCGAGACTCAAAAGTGGCCCTGCCGCAAATCCGGTCCTGCCTCAAAAGAGGCAGGGCCGGGCTTAGAATCTGCAGGGCCCAAGGCAAAGATAAACTGTTGGGCCCCTGGTAGCCCCATCCCCTTGGGGGCACCGTCTGTGGGGGCCCTAACACGGGTCATGTTTGGGGGCCCCTGGGAGGGAGTGGGGGCCCCGCATCCTGCCCCAGTGAAAACATGGGCCACTGCAGAGCCACAGAAAGAGCAGAGCCTGGAGTGGTCATCTCGGGTCGCCTGTGGTAAGGCCAGTGTTGATGAGAAGACTCCCATTAACACAACTTAATATTGCAATTACTAATAAGCTTCGGAATAGACCAGACTTCCATATGAAGCGTTGGTAGTAAAACTGAAAACATTAAACCTAAAACCTTGCCATTAATAATACTTAACCTTCTTAAAAGCCCCAGGCCAGGGCAGGCTCACAGCTTCCTAGAAGCATAAACAAAATTGCTGCCATCCAGGCCAAAACTGGGTTTGCCCGGCGGCCTCTAGCTCAGCAGTAGCGGTTGGGTGCTACTTTGCAGACAGATAGTAGCAATGCCTCCACAGACGCAACCCAGACCACTCAAGAGCCATGTTTCCCTGGGATCCACTCTTATGCAAAGACACACCCTGGAGGTCTTTAGACGGACACCTGCCCCACCCCCGGGTGTCCCATCCGTGTAAAGGCAGGTCACCCCCTGGGGTGAGGCAGAGCAGGAGCGGAGCAGGCAGCAGCTCCACCACTTGCAAAGTTCCAGAGTATCACAAGCAGAGCAGGCCACCCAAACCCAGAGCACCGGCCGGGAGCAGAACAGCAGTCGGTCTACTCGCAAATGGGACACTGCAGCTCCGCTTCTGGTCGAGGGTTGCCCCAGCAACAGCCATAGAGCTTCCAGCGGCAGCATAGAGTGGCTGGTGATCCACCTGCAACTCTACGGTATGGAGGAGGGGGTGCCGTGTGGGCCGACTGCAACGGCAACCGCCTCTGTCTAAACCCACCACATCCATAGCCCTGGATCCACCTAAAAACACCCCTTGTCCCACCCCTGCCTTCCATCCCTTTGCACCTGGACAGCTCAGGTCCTCAGTGGCCAACCTGGCTTTGCTTTTACTCTAAGACTGTGGCCATAAAGAGAGGTTTGTTTGGTTGTTGATGATGTGATTGACAAATCAGTAAGAGCATGTTCTGACAAGCATACCAGATCTGGAGGTTTTACTATGGAGGAATTCCTTTGGAGTGTCTGCGTCCCTCTGTCCTCTCATAAGCAGGGAAACCAGGAGTTAAAAACGTCTTCACTTCTCCTGATCTCCCTCCTTTACAGGGAACCCTCAGCAGGGGGTCTGGAATAACAACTAACCAGTGGACACACAGGAAAGAAAAAGTTCTGACATTTGCAGGGACAGGAGAGGTAATGGAAGGAAGGAAGGAAGTCCCCCTGAGTAAGAGCCTCCCTCCCCAGTTTAACACAGCTTGTTTGGAGAGGTAGTACCACCCCGTTCTCAAATTAACTCCTGTTTTTGTGTGAACATAGATATGGTTAAAGCAAGTTAACACAAATACTGGGAAGTTTATACTCTCTAATTCTCAGCAAGTGGCTGAGGCAAGGGCAATAGAATTCAATGGCTCTCTACATTTATAGTCTTGAGCAGGACAATCCTCCAACATTAAAGTCAGTGAGAGTTTTGCCATTGACTTTAACAGTGGAGGACTGCAGCGCTAACAGCTATTGAGTTCTCTAGGGCTAATTACTTTCATGCTAAGTTGTTCGTGTCATTCAAACCTCATCTGCCCCCAGCCTTGGAAATACCATTTTTTTCTGAGTTGATACCTGCTGTTTATGAATCGCCTCTTGATCTTTCAGTATCTGGAACTGTACCAGTATTCTGTCGTCCTCTAGCTCTTTCCTTCTCCTCTCTTCATGGAGGTAAACGGGGATATTCCTCTGAGCACGTTGCATACAAAGGTAGCACATTTCCTGGAGACCCATAGTTCAGAAAATACAGAAGGATGCTGTCAAATGGCAGTGGAAGATCAACTACACCATGCTTCTATGCATCTCTCTCTCTCTCACACACACACACACACACACACACAATTTGGGGCCTTTCTGACTGGCATAGAATTAAATTTTTCAAGCTCATGGTGGTAAAATTAGATGGATAAAGGTTTTGACACAGTCATCATTATAACAGAAGTTGAGTTAACATTCTGGCTGTATTTACACCAAGATCCTTCTCCTGCCTCTATTGTTCGTTACACAAATTTGTACCTCTGTTAACTGTTCCCATGTTCCCACCCCGGTTTCAAAAGTTACCATTCACACTGCCATGGCCACTGCTAGATTTTCCATTATGCTGCATTTTTTGTTCGTTTTCAGCAATGCATTTACACAATCAGACAGGCAGTGGGGGATTCATCTGATGAGGGGGGAAATCACCTCTATCCCCTCCTGCAGTAATTATGGCAGACTGATAGCAGGATTAATCCCTTCACGCATTACAAAAATGCATATGAAGATATTAAGCATCGTTAATTTTATTAAATGCACATTACACCCACTACATCCTGTGACCTAACGTTTTCACACAATTTTTAAAAAGGTTGGGGAGTGGGGAAGAATTTTGTGGAGTTAGGCTCAGACATGTGCAAACTGCAAATTTTTATTGTGCTGATACTAGCATGTTTTCCAAGTGAGAATAATGGAAGACTTTCTATCATCAGATTTGCTCTTTATGTTCAGTTGCTTGGCCGTCTAATTAAAGCTAGGGCAAAATGGGTAGATGTCATGATTTTAAAACCAAGAGCCTAAAGGTATGGTCCTGAATACCTTTAGGGGGACCGCCTCGTCCTCCGTGCCCCGGAGTGGCTCCTTCGGTCTGCCGGGGGTGCCTTCTTGGAGGTCCCCCGTGTTAAACGGGGGGCCACAATGGAGAGGGCATTCTCGGTGGCCGGGCCACGCCCTTGGAACTCCCTTCCGGAGGAAGCTCGCCTGGCCTCAAGCCTGTTGATATTCCGGCGAAATTGTAAAACCTGGCTGTTCGCCCAGGCCTTTGGGGAGGGTGGGGTAAGGTTTTTAGCGCCCCTTATTTTGTGTTAAAGGGAGGGCCAGGCCCTGTTTTTAATCATTTTATATGTGATTGTTATTATTATCGATGTTTTTAAAATTGTTTTTATGTATTGTATTTTTTTACTGTTGGAAGCTGCCCTAAGCTGTTTTACAGGAGGGGCAGGGTAGAAATCTATAAAATAAATAAAAAGAAAGAAAGAAAGAAATCCATAATGACACACCTAGATCAGAAGCTTGGTCTTCAAATCAATAGCTGCTGTTGGCCTCAACTTCCAGTATTGTTGGGATTGTTAGAATAAAACATCAGGGAAACTGAAGGAAGTTCAAAACTTTGTACAGCTATCAGGCCTATAATTCAGGCTCTGGGCCATGGATTTTTGAACCCCAATTACAATTGCCTGATCTCTGCAAATCTTGGTCAAAGTCTTTGGCTGTCCTGATTTTACTGTCTTGACAACCAACACCATTATGTAACCAATTTTTTAATCCCAAAGAATTAGACGCTCTATCCAATACTGATATCCCTCTCTTCTTAAACAAGTGGTTGTGAAGACTCATAGCACAATGGAAAAAGGCTTTTATTTTAAAATCAATCAATCAATTATTTTATTTAATCATGTTACTGTTTTAAGTACTTACGTGACTGTGGCTTTTATGCTGGTTTCAATAATTCACACACAAAAAGCCACAATAAACTATGAAAATGGCATAACTTATAATGCTATCATGTTGTTTAATGGCCTAATCCTGCAAAGTGCTGAGCTGTTTCAAGCGGAGGGTGTAGCAAGGTTGGAGGAGACCTGGACTTAGGTCCCAATGGGTCCTCCAAAGGTGCCTCAAAAGTCAATGAATACAAAATCAATAAATGTTTACATTAGTAATGCTGATTTCATGATACTTAGTGGGGGGTTTTAACCATGATTGTGGGTGGGCAGGGGATTGTTTTTTACCTGGTTGAACTGGGCTTGATTTCCCATTGATAATTTCCTAGCAGAACTCAGCCACTTCAAAGGACCGCCTAGGGTTCAGGCACAGTTGAGCCTCCCCTGCACCATTCTCTCTTTATCACTGGTTTCAACTCCTGAGGCAGCTAATTGGAACCAAGGGGGTGCTGGACACTTCGTAGGAGCAGGTTTTCCATGAACTACCATGATGTTTTGTACGCAATGACTGAAGAGTCAGAACAGGCCTTAGGGCAGGACAGATGAGACAACTATCCCAGGCCATATGTTGTGTTAGGGTTTGCTCCTCCAGAAGTGCCTGCCTGGGCTCCTCAGGATGGTGGGCCCTGCTCTCGAGGCTTCCACCGCTCCCAAGGCTCCTGGGACAGGCACTTCCTACGAGACCCTAACCACTCCACTGAGATAAGCCCTGCCATCTTGATCATCCTACCCACACTCCCTCTGCCCTGGTGACTCCTCAGTCTCCTTATCCCCATGCCCTGCTGACCCCCCCTCCGTCGTGACAACTCTACCCCCACCACCCCTAGCTCCACAATTCTAAGTACAATGTCCCAGACTCGCTCAGCGCAGACAACAAAGCAATTTAACCCCCCCAGCTGCTCAAACAGCTTCTGGGAAACTTGGTTGTGCAAAAGAATAATGGGCAGGTTGTTCAAACTTATTTCATTTCATTTCATTTCATTTATTAGATTTCTATACCGCCCCATCCTGCACAGCAGCTCGGGGCGGTTAACAACAATAAAAAAACATTTAAAAACATTTAAAATACAATCATAAAACATATCAATAAAGCTGGTGGTATAAAAATAAATATACAGGTGGGGGATTAAAAATC
>QEPC01015598.1:1862264-1873578 GCA_003113815.1 Sphenodon punctatus
GGGGGGGAGGGGACAGGACAGCCCACGTGGCTGCCCTCTGCGTTCCCCCCCCTGCCCCCAACTCACAGTTTTTTTGTTCTTCTTGTCCCCGCAGGTATCCTGCGGGGACGAAGCAGCAGCGGCGGCAGACCCAGCAGCGGCAGGGATGAAGGCGGCAGCGGCGGCGGTGACAACGCCGGCAGCGGTGGCAAGGAGACCAGCCCCCCCCAGCACTACCCGCAAGCAGGTAAGTCCAAGTGGGGGGGGAGATGGGAAGGAGGATCCCCGCAGCAGGCTCCCTCACGGAGCACTTCCTTTGACCAAACACTTGTAAGCAAAAGGCAAAATGCCAACTTTCTACCGTGAACCGTTAACGAGAAAGGCATCTTATGCCAAAGTTCTCAAATTACATGGGTAAGGACCTGAATGGGATGATGCGACTGTCGGCAACAGAAGATACTTTTCATTTGCATGGTCTTTGCTGCTCTCTGGAGTCACAGGATAATAATTTACAGCTATCCTTAACCAGTGTTAATTCCCACATAGCCACCAACAGCTAATAAGGTAAAATAAGTGAAGTAAATCGGCATATTGTACCTGTCCTGCCCTACCATGATGATCACAAAAAGGGGATGGAGTCCTTGGAGTAGGAACAGGAATCTGGCCTGGACTGCATTCCTGTTCTGTCCTTGGAGAAGCAGGAGCCGGGGACAGTGACCTAGAAACACACAAGAAGGCACATCATCAGTTTAAAACAAGAACTACAACAAGGTGGATGAAGAATGTAACTTAAACTCATTGCTCCTGCCCATCTGCGGGGGTGGGGGGGGAGGGAGAGAGAGAGAGGAGAACAATTGTTATCCATCTTCTTTCAGGCAGTCTTTTAAATTAATACTTGAAATCTAATAGTCCTTCTGTGACAGGCTGTCACTTTAAGGTTGGTGGGGCCAGGCCCTTTCAGAGAGTCACCAGATTAGCCTCAATTCACCTGAAGCAGAGATGAAACAAAGACACAGGCCAAAGGACAGCAAGGACAGCGGGCGGTAGGGGGCCCCAGGTTTCCAAGGGCCATGGCAGTAGAATTGGACCTGGAAAGCAGAAATGACTGGTAGATGAGGGAGAGGCTGCAGAATGGAACAGTGGCTCTGAGTAACGTGCCGTTTGAAACGGATGTGCAGCCAGCTGGTTACAAAGAGCCGCAAGGAACCAGAGGGAAGCGGCTGAGCTGCAGGAACCGCTGGAGGTGGCTCCGGGAGGCTCACCCGGACCAGGGCTTGAGCGTGGCCAGTAGAAGGGGACGCCAACGTAGGATCTCTTGGAGAACGAGTCACAAGTCAAGAGACCGTGAGAGTGAGTAAAAGGGCAGGCTGGGAGCAGGAGAGTTCACCTGTGAAGGTACTTGGGAATCTGAGGGGTGGAAGCCAGGGCAACAGTGAGCCCAAACGTGGGGTTGGGGATGGGGCCCTAGGACACCTTCCTCAGTCTTTTCTCTGGGATCTTTCAGCCTTACTTCCAGGTAAGTGCAGACCGTACAAAGCCGCATGTGTTGAGGGAGAGCCCCAACTGAAGCCCCCAATACATGCAACGACAGACAAGTTTGAAAAGTCAACATTAGTGCAAGAAGCATTGGCAGAAAATGCAGGCCCACAGGAAGCCCCAACACAGGGGGACCTTACAGCAATTTAGAGGGGTCCCCAACCACATGGGGCCAATGCATAAGCCAGACATAACAACATGTTCATAACGTCTGGGCCTGCAGGGCATGTAACGCAGGGAGCCTCAGTCTCTGTTTAACTGGGCATCAAAAATGGTTCATGGAAACATTTCCTCTTCCTAAATGGGTGAGTGAGTATGTGTCTCTGTCAAATATGCCTATGTGAAGAGGGTGCCCACACCACTATTTCACACAGAGACCCAACTTCCCTTGATCCAGCATGGCCTTGTCTCATACATCTTGCATGCTAACCCTTCGTTCATCTTTGCCACTCTCCTCTGTATCTTTTCAATTTCTCCACAATTTTCTTAACATGTGGTGCCCAAATCTGAGTGCTTTGCTCTAGGGGAGGCCGACGGGAGCAGTTTTGTTCATTTGTGTGTCTTTGCTGCCTAACAAGGCACCCTTCTAGCAAAAAAAAAAAAAAAAGTGAGCAGCTTCTTTCTCAATGATAGGAACTTGGAGCGTACATTGAGCGCCCCCCCAACTTTTGCTAAAGCTTTCCTCACACCTCCCGTGTAAGACCAGGGTCTCTCTCCTGCATGGATTTTTTAAACAGCACATCTTTAAAAAGTGAAAGAAATCATAAATACATGTAGAATAGTATTTTAACTAAATACTATTACCTAAAATAGACTTGAAGCCTTGACCTGTCAATTTTCCTTTCTAGCCCCTGACCTACAAGAACAATTGCTGGGTTCTGTTTTTATTCATTGTGTACTCCATGGTAAAGTGTGAAAATTTAATGGTGGCCCAGCTCTTTTCTTCCCTCCAACTTAAAAGTCTCCCAGCCACCACTGCCTCGGTGTTAACTGAAAAACCTCAAACAAATAATGGAAAAGGTCACTCTTCTATCCTCTCAAATTTCTCTTTGCTCTCTAAAATAGTAGCATTCAAATTAAAACGAACTCCTACATGCTTAATTGCTCATGCTTTTCAACAACCTCCCAGAACAACCATTATTCAATACTGATGAACAAAGCTAAGACAGGCAACTTAAAACATTTAAAAGCCATTAAGAGAGCACTGTTCCCCAACCACATTAAATGTTTATAGGCTCTGATGGCAGTTTCTCATCAAGCAGATGGACTGGGGTCACTTGAACCCAAGATGGATAGTAAAGGGATCTGATCCAGCAATTGCTTGCATTCAGTTATCAAAACATCTGATACACTACAGAGAGGATAACGCAGCAGAAACTAAGGAGGCAACCGACTCTGACAAAACATGTGCAAAAGTAGCACCATGACCACAGTGAAGCAAGAGAATTTAGTTCACCATGAGACAGCTCTCGGTTACAGTAAACCACAAGGATGGTTGGGGACATCGCCTCACTTTTTCCCCAAAGAGAGGACATTCCCTCCCACTCAAGTTCAGTACTCCGTCTGGGCAGGATTCAAGGTGCTGGTTTTGACCTATAAATCACTAAACAGCCTGGGTCCCACATATCTCAAAAACCGCCTCCTGCACTGTACCCCACTGTGGCCCCCGAGGTCAGCCAGGACTCCGTGCCCTCTTGCAAGTACCGTCTGTCCATCAGGTTTATATGAAAACGGCCTGCAGAGAGGCATTCTCAGTGGCTACCCCACTGCTATGGAGCTAGAGGTTTGCCAGAACCGGAGCGTTTTCTGGAATCAATGTAAGACCTTTCTATTTGGCCAAGCATTTAGAAAGCAGGGATAGGAGATGGGGTTATGGGTACTGGGAGAAGGAGGGAGGATTTATGCTTTTTATGTATTTTTATTCTTAGGTGTTTTTTTATACGCTGGTACCTGCTGATCAGATACAAATTTAAATGAATATTACTTTTCCCAAAATCAAAGCTGGAATTGGCTGGGCCTATCTACCGGACAATCACTTGCTCCAGACAATGGTCTTTGGCCTAGTAGAACCAAGAGGTATATACACATGGTATCACAAAGTAGTGTGGTAGCAATAGGGCAAAAGCGCAACGGACACAACAAGCTGAAAGGCACAAGTATTATTTATTAACATTATGTAATAATATTTATATAGCACCAGCAATGTACCTGGTGCTATACAATCTGTAGTAAGAGACAGGTCCCTACCCCAGGGGCTTACACTGTATGTCAGTCTCAGGGGCCAACTACAGAGAAACATAAATTACACCGCTAAGTCGTAGACTTTGGCGGCTAGTCACAAACCACTTACTCCAGGGTAGCCCCATTGAAGTCCCAAAGGGGTTACTCAGAGTAAGTGGTTTGTGGATCACATCCTTTGTTTCCAAAGATAAATAGTAGGGCCGTGCATTCAAGTTTCAAGAAAACCCTAAATAAACCAGAAACGCCCTTTTCGACTTCCATTCAAAACACGAATACCAGGTCTGTGTATTCAGGGTTTGAGTGAATTCAGCGTTTCCCAAAAAAACATAATATCCTCGATCTGGGTCCCTAAAATGGCAGCCCATATACAGCTTGGAGCTGGGCTTGGAGCTGGCTCTCAGCTTAGGGCGTTTAATGTGCCGCATCTCCCCCGCGCCTACCTCTCTCGGACGGGTCTGATGTTCAGAAGAGCATCAGACCCGTCTTAGAGCTCAGTGTGCATGCGCGACCTTCTGCGCGTGCGCACTTCAGAAGGGAACCCGGAAGTGCAGCTTAAAGCCGGCACTTCGGGGATCCGCATCGGAGGGGGCAGGATCGCCTGCCCCCTCCGACGTGCGGTAACACGCAGCTGAAACAAGTAGACGAGCGCAAAGAAAGGCGGCTGATCAAAGGATCAGCCGCCTTTTTTGTCTCGTGTGTAAAAAACGCCCTTAGCCTCCTGCTTGGGGAGCCTGTTCTGAGCCCTCCCTGCCTGCAGGGGCTACTGCTGTCTAAGAACTGCCGTCTTCAGCACTGCAGCAAAGCAAAGGAGAAATAGTGAATCCATGGCAGCCTCATTCTCTCCTCCCCCTGCCAGCAACCTCCTTGAGCCAGCCCCCTATCCCGTTCCCACTTAGGGATCCCACTAGCCACAAGCCAACGACTCCCCTCAGAGCCAGAAACCAACCGCTCCCTCCTAAGCCAAAACCATGCCTCATTCCCACGCCCCAGCAACCCCCTCCCATAGCCAGCTCGATGCCCCATTCAACTCTCCCCAAGCCAGCAACCACCCCTTAGCCTAGTCCCATGCCTCATTCCCCCCAAGCCAGACCCATGCCCTAGGGGTTCCACCCTCCCCAAGCTAACAACCGCCCTACCAAACTAGCTGTTTTCTCCAACCTCCCCTAAACCAGTGCTCCCCCTTTCACACTGGTAGCAGACGTAACAGAATTTTCCTTTCCTTATAGGCCTGTCAAACTGGCAGAGCCTCACTGCACTTCTGTGCCAAAATAACCCATACGCAGGGACCAACGTCCGCTGCACTTTTCCCATGATCGTCATCAGTGGAAAATGCAGTGAACACAGGTAAAGATGCAAAAACTAAAAACACAAATACAAATGCAAATCCGTGACCCCGGGCACAGCCCTAGTAAACAAGTATTATCCGCTCTCAAGCAGAAACACAGGGAAATTTACTGTTACACACCCACCCCTCACCTTTCAGAGAAATTCTTTTGTTTTACGTTCTTCTCCAGATCTTCAGTCAGACTGACCCCTGTGACTTTGGCTGGAGCAATTGCTTGGCGGGACAGAAGGCGCTTAGCTGGAAGGTTTTCTGTATGGAACAAGAAAAATCCTGAGCACTGCACGCTAAGGCTCCAAATTTTCTTTCCCTTCAGGGGCACCTTGCATCGGTGCCAGACTTTGAAGATCAGAGCAAAAGGTTGTCAATGGCCAGTTGGAGGCAGAACCGAGTGTTTTCATAAAGCTGCACATCTTAAATTTGCATGCATCAACCCAGTAATTACCTACAAGCAGTGCTCAACATCTATACCTCATTGCCCAACAAGTTTATAACAATTAACTATTGCACAATCAATCAACTATTAACCAGTAGTGAAACAAGGAGGTATTTTTGTATTCCTGAATAGATTTAATACCCGCAAATCAAAATCGATATTTGCATATCCGCTCTTTCCATTATTTTGCTTTCATTTCAGTATTTTGGTTATTGGAGTATTTTGATCACTTTGTTTTGGCTATTGCACATGCTCAATAGGCACTGCAAATACTACCAAAATGAAGTCGCCAAAACAACAAAAACTAGATAACCAAAATATCAAAATAGCTAAAACAGATATCGACACTAGGGAAAAGGTTTTTGATCCACTTCTTCTGAACCAAAATGGATAGGGCAATTTTGTCCAATACGAATTTGCATCAGCTATTTCTTCTCATCTCTCCTACCTTTTTTGTTGCCGCTGCTCTCTCTCTCCTTTTCTAGAAACTCCTTCTCTCTGGAGTGAAACTTTTCACCTTCTTCTGTGATGGTTTCCATGGCTGCTTTGTTGTCCATTTCCTTCAACTCAATCCTGAAGAGAAAGCAAGAAATCTCAGCATGTGGCTGTTTTTACATGTGCACAATTTTTCCAAAGTAGCTGTAAGCCCAGATTTGTCATTCAGGGATAACTGTTTACACAATCATTAATATTCCAGAATAAGCACTAAAGAGTTTCTCTATGGTGGGGGGTGGACTACAGTCCGGGATAAGCATTTACACATTCACTGTTCCGGACTTATTTAGTCCAGAGTCAATAAATCCTCAAAAATGAGGATGTATAACTCCAGATTAAAACCAGAACCCAGACTTACTTACTCCGGAATAACTGTATACACAAACACTTAGGTGGCATTTAGACGTACGTTTAAATCGTACAGCCGCCGCCGCGGCATCATGCGATTTAAAGCACCGCGCACTTCCGGGTTGGTGTGAATGCGGTGAGTGCGCACATTTCTGCCTAACCCGAGCATTCCTGCTCGGAGCAGCTTTTCAAACCGCACTCCAACAGTTTGGGTTAGGCAGAAATGTTGCATTCACACCAACCCGGAAGTGCGCGGTGCTTTAAATCGCACGATGCTGCCGCCGCGGCTGTGCGATTTAAAGCACGTCTGATTGCGCCCTTAATTCCAGATTTAGAGATGTTTATTAGTATGTATTTATGATCATGTAAAAACAGGCTGTGTCGTAGTCATTGCCTGGATAGGAGGCTTCCTCTTCCCTTGGAAATTTGGATGATACACTCTTAAACCTCTCCCTGATCCACAACCGATTATTGGCTTTGCAAGGCTAGCGTTATTGTTCTTTGTAGGAACAGGGGGGATAAATGGGACTCCATGTTTGAAAGAAAGAAGAAAACAACCCTGCAGATTGTGCGCACGACCACAAGAGCAGAACCACTGGGCAGATGGGGCATCATGCAGTCAGAAACAGAGCAGTGTTTGGGGAATCTCTGCCAAACAAAAAAAAAACAAAATTTCCCCCCACCCAAATATAGATTAATTTAAGGGGGGGGGTGGAGGAATTGAAAATCCAACATTTTCATTCGGGTGGTTTTCTAATCAAACACAAAAATGTGTCCTTCAGATACACGACACATCCACAGAGAATTACATGTGCAGTGCAATTATAATGAAAAATGCTGGTTTGGTTCCAAAGTGACTTTGAAAGCAACTTCAATATGAAATCAAATTTCCTGTTAATACCACTTGATGGATACTTCTGTCTCTATAACATGAGAGACACATTTCCAGAGGTTCCCATACTATCAGTTGGGCTCACAATCCTGACTGATTTTTAAATCATTGGCATGTCTTTGTTGCTGTTTTGGGTCACGGGATGATAATTTAATTTATTTATTTATATTTATATGCCGCCCCCCATGCCTACGGCATCTCGGGGCGGCTTCCAAAATAATATACAAACAATTTTTAACATAAAAAAAATCTACAATAATAATAATCAAGGCTGCATTCACAGGAGACAAAGAAAAAAAAAACCGGCACAAATTGCTTCCCCTGACAATGAATGAATTGAGTTCAATGAATTGTAGATTACCCAAAATTGTTACGCCAAAAAGTGGGGGGAACGAGATTGACACCAGGCAAGCAGCATGTATGAAGGATGGTAAAAGCACAGCCACTGAGGAAATTAAACTGCCGGGAGAGGACGCATGTGAACATGCCCTAAGGGCTCATTCAGACGTGATTTAAACAGCACTTACAAGCGTCGGCAGCAGGCTGCGAATGGGAAGAATGTGTGCCCAGATGACACATGATTGAGCTTGTTGGTGCACTGACAGGCACGCCCTACCGACTTGTTTTTTTCAGGGGCTGTCAGCACTTGTAAGTGCTGTTTAAACCATGCCTGAAGGAGCTCCAAGTCTCAAAATGGGGTTGCCCAGACAGAAGTTTTTTTATTTCTTTCACTATTGATTTTTATATGGGAAAGAATCAAACTCATGACATATTTTGAAAACGTTTTTCAGTACTCAGACAAAGGAAAGGAACAGTCTTGGGAAAGCCTTAAAATTATATAAGCAATATCAGACAGACACACAAGTTGCCAGGTGGTAGATAAGAGTCACCAGCTGGGTCAGCCAACTAGTAAGTATACCAAACATGCTCACCTTGGAAACATGATAATACTACAGGCACGGGAAGGTGGCACAGAGGTTTCTCTGCATGACATCACTGAATCCCCTGTCCCAGGTCTCTACAACAAAGACAGATGCTCAGCATGGCTTTGGGAAAATAAGGAAATTATCTGCCTTCTAAAATGATAGGCTGCTGCTCAAAAATCCTATTACAATATTGTACTGTATTAACGGTATCCCCATGCCATACCCAACAGAACCTGTGGCAGCCAAGGATTCATAGATAATTCATGATTTCTAGGTGATTTAGGAAGCTATTAAAATGGGCTATTATAATAACATGAGATAATACCGGGTATTATAATTCCACAAGTTTTCTAATGTGAGAATGCTGAGAGATCTTGGGTTGTTGTAAGAGCCAACAAATGTGGCTTTTACAATGACCTAAAATCTTGCAGCATAAAAGTGGAATAGTGCATTCAAACATTACAAAAACTGTGGAATTGAAATACCCAGGATTATAATAGCCCGTTTTGTAAATGTGTGAAAGCAGCCTCAGTGGGCACAGGTTTAACAACTTAGCTCCCAGCAGGCTCAGTTCACATAGATGGTGCACTTGAATAGAAAGCAGACACAAAGCTAAGTCCTTACTCAAAAAGCTGCCACACATCTTTCCTAGGAATAAACCCTCTCTTCTCACAACCAGGACAGATAAGACGACTCATTAGCCCATCTTTCTCCCTTTGCAATTTATGGTCACATTAATATTTTCATAGTAGCAGTATTTGTGCCCCACACACCCCATTCATGGCTCCTCTGGGCTAGGTATTTTACCAGACTGTCATAAAAAGTGATGGTCACTGCACCAAAAGAGCTTTCAGTCAAGGCTGATGGTAAGATGCAATGTATCTTGCAAATGAATGGATCAGTGGTAGAGGTGACCTGTACTAGACTGAGAATCAGGAACTCTTGATTCAATTCTAGGCTCTGGCACAGACTTCCTGTGTGACCTTGGGCAAGACACACAATCTTTCTGGACTTCGGTTTCCCATCTGTAAAGGGAGGATAACAATTCTTCCTTTCTTTCCACCTATGGCTGACTGGTCTATTGGCAAGCTCTTCTGGGTAGGGGCTATTTTTTGCCCTGTGTTTGTACAAGGCCTAAATTTTGGTGTCACTTTAATGCAAACTGATAAACATGGAGGTGAAGGATTGGGCCGTAGCTGTAGAAACAGGTTTCCATGTTGAATAGCGTCAAGTACACACAATGACATGTTATCAACTGGCAGAGCACTGTGGACCTCTTAACAGGAGTGAGTCCCCAGGAATATGGCAGAGAAAAGTATGTGGCCCTGTTTTTGTTTTGGAATGTTTAACCGTAAAGCAAAAATAGGCAATCAAGCAGTTCTTCCTCCCCTATTCTGATCTTTTGGTTTAAATTGCAAATTCAGATCCATATCTGCAACTGACATTTAATTATGGATTCACGTTACAGATCTGTATTAAAATTAGTGAAATTAAAAATAAATAAAATAAAATACTGTGCATGCACTAAAATGGCCACCACACTGTTCTGTCCATGCGCATCCTTTTCCAAAATGGTGGTGGCAGCATCACCGAAATGGCCGCTGTGCATGTGCAGACCAGCTCCCTTTTCCAAAATGGCAGCAACGCTGCTGCCATTTTGTAACAGGGGGTGCATGCGCAGAATGGTCCGATGGCCATATGCAGTATTTATTTATTTATTTATTTATAATTATTTTAGAACCAAACCAAAAGAGGCTTGTTTTCGTTTGGTATGGATTCATCTGAAACGGCCCATTCCATGCAGTTACGGATTTAAACCGAATCCGAATTCCCACCCCTAATCCTGACAGGGGATGTATCCATGTTATAAATCCACGATCTAGACCAGAGATGGGAAATCTCAAGGCCAAGAGCCAAGTGCAACCCACGGCTAATTGTTATTTGGCCTCTTTCCAGTTCCTGCCTCTGGCCCCTGGATCCAATTCCTGCCTCCATGCACTGGAAGAGGCCTCAGGGGAAGTAAGCAGAGATGAGGACATGCACTTGAAAACAGCAGATGGATCCATGGCACAGATCCATGATCTCGATTCCCCTGTTCCTAAATAGCCCCCTTAAATATCTCTACCCACAACCTCTTTTCGGCCATTGGAGCGTGTAGTAATTTTAATATGGCCCCTGAAAGGAAAAGGATCCCTGTCCCTGATCTAAGCCTTCTCTTCTTTCCCCCATTCCGAGCACACCCCTTACGTGCTCCTGTCCCCAACTCCTATGTGGCCCATCGACAGGCACCCAGGGTCACTGCTTTTCCCCCATGGCCACCAATGGGAAAATGCGGAGAACACGGGTCTTTGTCCATAGAGGTCGTACAAACATTCAACGTGGCCCATGAAGGGAAACGGTTTCCTTCCCCTGAATTAGGCCGTTTCTACACAATCAAAGTTAGTCCAAATTAGCTGTAAATCCAGAGTTGTCATTCAGGAGTTGTTATTCAAGGATAACTGTTTACATGATCATTAATGTATTCCCGAATAAGCACTGATCTGGAATAGGCAGTTCTCTATGGGCATTTTTAGATGAGATGCCATTTCTCCCGGACAACGAGACTCCCCCGCCTTCCCCGTTACCGGAAGTCAGCCAGCACCATTGAAAACAGCAGGCGCTGGGGAATTCGTGCATGAATGGAGATTCAGATTTGTGAAACCCAGGATTTCACAAGTACAGCTCTCTGTCCATATGCGAGTTCCCTGACGCCCACTGTTTATTAATTTATTATTATTATTAATAGACATTTATATAGCGCCAGTCGTATGACCTGGTGCTGTACAGAACACAGAACTAGATGTGGTCCCTGCCTGTGGCTTACAATCTAAAAGACAAAAGGGGGGGAGACGGAGAGGGGACAGTGGGAGAGACATGGGAGAAGACAAACAAACATTCAAGCGGATGCGAAATCTCAGGTGCGTATGCTTGGCTTGGTTACAAAGAGGTTGGTAGCAGCAGTCTGCAGAGGAAAGCAGACAGTAAGAGTAAGGGGAAAGACTAGCAGGCATTGGGAAAGGCAGCAAGGAAAAGGTGGGTCTTGAGGAGGGATTTGAAGGAGCGGAGGGAGGAGGCAAGGC
>QEPC01015598.1:1879632-1893913 GCA_003113815.1 Sphenodon punctatus
TGGGAGGCAATAATTTTGCCAAGGGACAGGGTGTAGATAGAGAAGAGGAGAGGGCCAAGGACAGAACCTTGGGGGACCCCAACCGAAAGGGGAAGGGAGGGGGAGGTTGACTCAGGGAGGGAGACATTAAAGGAGCGGTCAGAGAGGTAGGAGGAGAACCAGTCAAGGACAGAGCCGCGGAAGCCCAAAGAGTAAAGCGAGTCCAAGAGGAGCTAGTGGTCGACAGAGTCAAAGGCGGCAGAGGTCAAGGAGGACAAGAATGGAGTAGTAGCGCTTCGATTTAGCGACAAGTAGATCATTGGTGATCTTGGCCAGGGCAGTTTCAGTAGAGTAGCAGTTTCCAATGGCGCCGGCTGACTTCCGGTATCGGGGTGGGATGTCTAACACACAAACACCCCCTGGGCGAGTGTGTTTCTCCCTGACTCCGGAGTCCGGGAGAAACGGTGTCTCATTTAAAAATGCCCTATGGTGCCTGGGGGGCAGGGTGTCTCTCTTCGGGAATAAGCATCTACACTAACACTATCCCAGACTTATTTAAATCCTCAAAAATCAGGACGTATAACTCTGGATTACGAGAAGAATTCGGATTTATGTACTCTGGAATATCTGCGTACACAAGCACCTAAATCCAGACTTTGAGGTGTTTACGATCTTGTACAACCAGCCTTAGTTGGACCTTAAAACTTGGTGAAATATAATAGTTCAAGTTTCCAGCTATTATTAGTCAAACTAAGATAGTTTGAGGAGAAAATGCCAAACTTACATTTGAAAGAGCTTTCACCAGATTCCCACTCCCATCCATGGTCTGCAGGAAGTCCTTGTAGAATTTCATTTTCACTTTGTTATCCCGGATAATGAGAACGCCAATGCCCTTGAACGTGAACTCGACATTTTGCTTGGTGGCTATGGATCGGGAGAAAAAAAGCAAGGTCTCTCGGATACATCCTTCCACTACCTCCCTGTGATAGGAGCCCTCCAGGGATAACATGATGAAGTTCAGCTGAACAATTGGGATATCACCTAGAAAGGAAGCAAAAAACAGGGGGGGACAAAATTAGTTGTGCAACAAGCAGACTTTTGTCTGAGTAAAATGCAAGAGCAATAAGCAAATGGCTTATTGTAAAATAAATAAATAGAAATGAATTGCCAGGACCCAAATTTGCTCCAGAAACCATGTCTCCTGCCCTTAGGGTTACCATAACTCCCATTTAAAAGAGGACGCTTGTAAAAAATAAACCACTGCAGCCCTGCACCTTGGATTTTTTTCATAAGCATCCTCTTTTAAACAGGAGGTATGGTAACCCTACCATCCCCAAAAGCCACCCCACCTGACCCAGAGCTTGTCAGAACTGGGAAATGAAACCTGTTCTCCTGCTAGCAACCCAACCACTGGACTAACCTGCCTCCCTATAAAACAGGAGTGCATGTGATTTAATCTACATGATGGTCAGTACAGGGGACGGGACAGGAAAGTCATTAACCCAAATAAACCATCCAGATTTTTTCTGGCTTTTATTTCCAAACCCAAAATGACCACTATTGGCCTTTTCCTGGTCTTTCACATTTCCAGATGCGCACTTCTACCAGGAACCTTTCCCAGGGCTCAGCCTCCACCCACCTTTGTATTTCATTCCTGGGACTTAGCACTGGCAAGCCTCCCCCAGACTTCACTTGGACACTGCTTTAACATTTCTAATGTATGTTGCAGGGCTGTATTGGTGCCCTACGCAGCTTTGCAACATGCCTAAGAAATGTTAAAGCAGTGTTAAAATAGAGTTTGCGTTATGTCTGTTTTCATTATCAGTGATGAAACAGAAATGGATGTTAACAAACAAATCCTTGTGCTTAGAAACCATCAATGGCAGACCTTACATACCGAAAGCCAGGATTATAGCCATTTTAGTAATAGCGTTATCTTACAATCACTAAGCAGCATTTTCATCCTGATGGAGCCTGTGGGTTAGTCCACCAATAGGTAATACATCCCATGAAACATGGCAAGAATTCTATACTCCCATTGGATAGTTGCTTAGCTATTGAACTGGGGGTACATTAGCAGAACATGCTCCAAGGAAAGACAGACTTCTTACCCGGAGTGTGTATTTTGTTACGCTTGAGTCCATGAATCTGTGCAAGTTTCTCAGACAGAAGAAATACAGGTCTCTGAATGAGGATGAATTTATTATTGCCGACTTCTAGCTTTTGCCTTAAAAAGGAGAAAGTTCCAAGCCCTGGTATGTGGACACCCTGAAAAATAAGCAACAACAGGTAGCGGGGCAAAGGAAGAGAAGCACATGTTTATTCCTAAGGGTGCATTCACACCTGAGTAAAACTAAAGCTGGCCATCATCAGAGATGGGATGCCAAGCTGGATGGAACATGGGTCTCCGATCCAGTACGGCACTTCTGTTCGAAAATCTAAATTCAATTTGCTTTTAGCAGGTTGCATCGTCATGGGTGTAGCGAGAGGGGGACCAGGAGGGGATTGTCCTCTCCATAAATTTGTAAGAAGAGGAAGATACGTACATGACCTGAATCCTTGGGAAATGCTCACCAGACAGACTCTCGCATTCACTGATGCTTCCTATAAACGTCACTCTTTCCCCTTGTCAACTAACACCCCACGCAGTGTCTACAAAGGATAAAACCAGGAGCGGTTCCCTCATTTTTTACATAAGTTAGGAGACAGATGACAGAAAGTCACAGTGAGGAACAGAACCCAGGACTTTTAGCATAGCTGTTCCAAAGCTTAGCTATCCAGCCCCACTGCTAACATAGCAGCCTAAATATGCTATTCTATTACTGGACAACGTGCAGTGGCTTTCCCTTGTAGCTGAATTAAAAAGCCTATCCACTTGTTGGAGCTATAGCTTCGATAGAGCTTTGACTATACAAGTGCTTATAATAAAATCAAATCATAATAATAATAAAATATGGAGGAGTTCAAGTCTGACTTATGTGAGAGGATGTTATATGTGAGCGACTGATTTAACTTGTTAAAATTTTCCCTTTAAACATAGGCAGGGGTGGGGAGCAGGGATCGGGGGGGGGCGGGGGGACAGCGGGCTGAGCTCTTTAGGAGGCTGATAGAGTAAAGATGTACCCAACTCAGTTTGGACTGTTATTAGTTCACTGTGTGTTGTGCTGATAGACAGGTCCACTGAGAGAAATTTGGGGGCCGGGTACATCCTGATAGTGGGGGGGGTCCCTAACTCCCAGCCCCCCACATCACCTGGGGGGGTCCCTAACTCCCAGCCCCCCACCTCACTTAGAGGCCAGCCAAGCCAATCCTTGGCAAAACCAATAATTTATTCACACAGCTTGTAGTTTTGCCCTGCCCCCCCTCCATTTTGGGGCCCCTGTAATTGTACCCCCCATTTCCTCCCCTCTCATTAGGCCTGCTGATCAGGGTTGCCAGACATCCCTAATTTTAAGGAGCGTCTCTAATTTCAGAGCATCTCAGCTCTTAAACATAAGGGACACTCCTTTTCTCAGAATGCCACATCTCGGTGAGAACTCTACAGAACACACCTCAGCATCCTTTACTTATCAAAGTTTGATCTGGCAGTCTTATGTGCTGGTTAGCCTAGCCAATCACATAAGCTAAGTGAGAGGACCCTTTGGTGTGCTGGAAAATTACAATACACTTATGGTTTAGCTTGTCTGTATAGACCCGACTCTGGGAAAATGTACTCATTGTTTACCCTTCTTGATGTAAGCCAAGGGTGTATGATAGGGGTGGAACACTGGGGAGAATACCGGATGTAGCGGTATCGGATCTCCCTGGTAGTGGTACTGGATTTACCTGTACCGGCATACCGGATTTTTAACACTGGCTGCAGTACCGCATTTTTTACATTGCAGCTATTGACTTCAATGGCCGCAATGTAAAAAATCCGGTACCGCAGCCAATGTTAAAAATCCGGTATAGGTAAATATCGGATTTCTCTGATTAAGCCAATACACCCAAATACCGGCAATATCGGATCTCAGGAGAACTGGAATTCCCACCCCTATGGAGTGAAGGAGCTCATGGTCGATACACTCCTGCACTCTAGGGGGGGACCCTCTGCAAGCAGTCTGAGCACTGTCAGAATGGGCAGGATACAGGAGTGGAGCCAGCATGCTGCACCCACCCACTCTGAGCATTTTCTAGTGATGCTCCTTCTCCAATAGCTCCCCACTAAGGAGGAGGATTTTCCCAAGAGGGCAGGGATGCCGTGCCACCCCACCAATTCTTCAAGCTTCCTTCCTGGTGAGGCTTCTGATGCCACTCTTGGGGGCCTACGGGATTGTGGGTGGGACCACAATCTTTGCAGGGAGAGGCTGAGGCTGGCCAGGAGCGTTTGGGGGGGGGGGGGCAGCGCTGTGGCTTACGAAGATGTTGCCCTTAGGGAAGGCCCATAATTGGGACAGGAGTCCGAAACCCACCACAATCTTGCTACACCCCCTGGTGGGGGCATTAAAATCATGAACAATGATTCGAGAAGGAGCAAGATGTAGGTCCCACCTTGTTCATGGAGAGCTGCTTTTCAACAAATTCAGATACAGTGGCCCAAATACCAAAGACTTCTGCAAGGCAAGCAAAACACAAGAGATCATGCTCATATACAAGCTCATTCACCCCCCTTCTTGCATCGGATGGTTTAGGAGACAAGTATCATTGTTGTAACCTCCACAGAGAGGATCTCTCAGTCATGCTTTGTACGTTTCCCACAAAGCACACATTGGGGCGGGGAACCTTTTCGTTTTTGTGGGTCACTCTGAAAAGAAGTGCAAGCACAGCAGGCTAGATAGGAGTTGGGGGGGTGGGGGGGGAGAAGGCATTTAAGGGATCTGCTCAGAACGGGGAAGAGAGAAGGAAGGGTCCAGATCATGGATCCATGTCACAGATTCATCCTCTATCCCTGAGGGCATGCCTTCATCTCTGCTCCTTTTCCCGAGCTTGAAGGTAGAGACTGCATCCGGGGATCCGATATCTCCAGGAACTAGGAAGCGTACAAATAAAAAACAGTCATGGACCAGATCTGGCCCCATGGGATTCCCCAACCCTGGAATAAGCGAGTCTGGCTCAGCCCAGCTCAAGCAGTAAGGGGCTTAGCAACATCAAAATGGGTCCTGGTGGAGAAGATGGAACAGGCCCCCCTTTCCCGCTTCCCTCCAAACAGCAGGGGTTATAGCTACACCGGAAAATGGGGAGGGGGGCCCAGGCTCATAGGCCCCAATGCATCTGCACCACCTGCCCCTATCTTAGCTATGTTCTTGAATAAAAGACGCCTAATTTTAGACAGAGAGGTCCCCGTCGCAGCCCTTGAAGTGGCAGCTGACTGATAGGCATCACGTAATTGAAAGTGGCATCGAGGAATGGAGAATTGGCGGCAAAGCTCAGCAAACCGTTCCCGCACTTTAATACAGATGTTCCCACACTATGGGTTGGGATGGGGAGCTAAGGGGGATCGTGGTTAAGACAGGATTTCAACCCTTAGGGTCCAAGGCCAAAAACTGATCCACTAGGCTACACTGCAACGTCCACAATAGAGAAGATGAAGATGTGTTATGTGACATCGGATAAAAACAGACGTGACAGTGGCCCACTTTGGTCCAGAACCCACTAGCATGTGTGTTTACATGCCGCCAGATGTTAGCCCAGGACAGCCCTGGGGTGAGTAGGCATGTGCACCAGGCCCCCAGGGCGTTTTTGTTTTTGTTATTCAAAAATGTTGGTTTTGTTATTGTTATTAATGACAACATCATGATTGATTGTTATTGTTTTTGATATTTTTTATATCGTTACTGGTATCGGTTCAAATGAAGATTTTATTTTTGGTATCGGTATCGTGCACAATATTTATTTAAATCTAAGGGAAACAGGGGAAGGGAAAAGGAAAGCTATTATCTAATCAATTATCTATATAACTATTCTAATCTAACCTATATGTCTAGAATATATATCTACATCTAATCTATACTACCCATCTATATATAAAACGTACAGTGGGGAGAAGGGCAGGGAAAGGGAGAAGATAAAATGTAGGGTATGAGGAAGGAAAGGTAATTGTGGTAATACCAAATAAATACATACATACATACAAACAATGAAGGCTAGGGGGGATTTTTTATCTGCAAGCACCACAGTTCTGTCAATGCAACCTGACAAGCAGAGCTCTCACAGAATTGAGGGAAAAAACCTGGCCCCCCCATTATAAAGGGTTGCAGTGCTGTCCCCCAGAGTCCCCCCCGCCCTCCTCCGATTGTTTGTGGGAGGCAGCAGGCATTGAGCAATCACAGAGTACCATGAAACTGCAGGGGTCTGCTTGTGCTGCTCATTGGCCAGGGATACATCCATCAGATACTGCTGAGCTGCTCATCCCTCCCTTTACTTTGTAAAGCACCAGGTAAATTGCTTCGCTATATAAATGCTTGCTAATAATAATAATAATAATAAAACAACACAAGCACAGTTCAAGAGTTCAACCCTGTTAAGACTCCGAGATGCCTGCTCGCTCCTCCCCTCTCCACTTTTTCCCTCCAAAACCCAACTTCCACAGCACTAATAATGACAATGATAACGACATTGTCATTTTCATTTCTCGTTATTGTTTTTCTTGGTTTTAGTATTATTATCGTTAGCATTATCGGTATTCTCGGTTGTCATTTTTGGTATTCTTGATTGTCGTTATCGTTGTCATTTTCGGTTTTCGTTTTCATTATTGCTATAACAAAAATGACAATTTTTGTTATCGTTATTGTAACAACAAAAACAACATGAACACCCCTAAGTAGCAGCTAGTCTGGGCTGCATCCTCAGAAAATCTCTGAGGCCACAGCCCAGGCTAAGAGACATCAACACAGGCTGGCATGTGTGCCCAGGCCCACCATACCCGCCTCGGGGCAGGGGCCACCATGGCCGAGCACCATGACTGGTCAACAAGGCCGTGCACCATGGCAGGGCACTAGGAGTAGGGTGGGGTCAGTTGTCTGCACATTGGTTTAGCTCCCCGGACGGCTGGACAGCTCTCTGGCCGTGGGCACGTTTATTCTGTGCCCCTCCCTGACCCAGGCTACGTTGGCTGGGGTTTCCCACCCCGGACCAGGCTGGAGAGCCACTGCGACACCTGCATATATTTATTTTATTGACTACATTTTGATACCGTGCCCCCTCTTGCCAATGGCAACTCAGCATGCCTCTTTTTATTTTTAACCATATACATCCTATTTACCCATAGATGGGTTTTTAATTTACCCATATATTCATGTTACACATGTGTTCTAGGATATATAGGTTAGATTTTTTACTGGATCAACTTCTGTGGGCAAGGACTTGTGCTACACACAGCTCTTCTGTAAGCAGGGAGGCATGCACACACTCTCCCACTGAAGTCAATCCAATAGGAGGCATGACTCATTCTTTTGACCATGATCCAAACCCACATACTCCAGAGTAATCCCATCGGAGCCCTACTCTGGATTCCATGGTTTGTGGATCTTTCTCTCATGTCCCTCTCTCACACTTGGGATGGACACAGGAATCCCACACTACTCCTGTTCACACATACAAGAGGTTCATACAGGTATGCTGGCATTTTGAATTGCATCTGGCAGGTGTGAGCCTCTCAGAGGGGATGGCCCGCACTTAGTGAAGGTGCAAGTCCCATTCACTTCAGTGGGTCTCATGCCCATGGTAACTGCCAGCACCAGTGCTATCTGTCTGAAGGATTGCACCCTGTAGTCTCCCTGAAAGTCACTATCATTTAGACACTTTGGAAATGTTTACTCTAAATGGCTCAAAAATCCCTCAGGATAATAAATCCCTAGTTTTTGGAACAGTACTCAGGAATCTTGATTGCTGTGTTTGTGCTTGGACTACTCGAAAGCATATATTGCTGTATTATATTAATTATTATTATTATTCAATGTGCCTGGCTTTCAACAGTCATGATTACCTGTGGAACTCATTGCCAGAGGATGTTGTGAAAGCCAATAGCATAAATGGTTTCAAAAAAGGACTGAATACATTCTGAGACGATAGGTTCACAAATAGCTACTAGCCAAACTGGTCAGGGGATAAGACCTCTGACTGCTGGGGACTAGGAGTGAATAGCAGGAAATAGATCACCCCATTACGATCTGCCATGGGCTTCTCTAAAGCAACCCAAGTTGCCCACTGTCTGAGATAGGATATTGGACTAGACAAACCATTGGTCTGCTTCAGTGGCACTTCCTATGTTCTTATGATTCAAGACAGGTCCCTGCCCCAAAGGACTTACAATCTGTTATTAGTAATTATTAATTATTATTATTATTATTATTGATTTATAATAATAATAATAATAATAATAATAATAATATTGATCCCCCTGACCAGGACAGAGAGACTGATAAAGCAATGCTAAAAGAGATTAGACAGGCTACTAAAGTTGGCAACATAATAATAATGGGTGACTTCAATTACTCTAATATTGATTGGGTAAATGTTTCCTCGGGGCGAGACATGGAGATCAAATTTCTGGATGCCGTAAATGACTGCTTCCTAGAACAGCTGGTTCTGGAACCAACGAGAGAAGGAACTATTCTAGATCTAGTCCTGAATGGCATGCAGGATCTGGTGCAAGGAGTAACTGTGGTGGAGCCACTAGGCAATAGCAATCATAATATGATCACGTTTGACATAATTTCTGGAGTGAGAAAGACAAACAAAAGTACAGCAGTGGCATTTCACTTTAACAAGGGAGACTATGACAAAATGAGGAAACTAGTTAAAAAGAAACTAAAAAGCCCAGTTGCAAGGGCTACAAGTTTTCAAGAGGCATGGAGGCTGTTTAAAAGTACCCTTGGAAGCCCAGATTAAATGCATCCCGCAAGTTTAAAAAGGAAGCAGGAAGACCAAAAGTCTTCCACTGTGGTTAAATGGGGAGGTGAAGGAGGCTATTAGAGCCAAAAAGGCATCCTTTAAGAAATGAAAGGCTAGTCCCAATGAAAATAATACAGAAGAGCATAAACACTGGCAACATAAATCTAAAGTGTTAATAAGGCAGGCCAAGAGAGATTTTGAAGGGAGGCTTGCTAAAGAGGCAAAAACAAGCAAGAAAAACTTCCAAATACATCAGAAGCAAGAAGCCTGCTAGGGAGTCAGATGGGCCATTAGATGACAAGGGAGTAAAAGGGGCCCTAAGGGAGGATAAGGACATTGCAGAGAAGCTGAATGAGTTATTTGCGTCGGTCTTCACTGCGGAGGATTTTGGGGAGGTACCGACGCCAGATATTTGCTTTGTGGGTGAGGAATTGGAAGAGCTGTTACAAATCAATGCGACATTGGAGGATGTTCTACGGCAAATTGACAAACTGAATACTAACAACTCACCAGGATCAGATGGTATTCACCCCAGAGTTCTGAAGGAGCTCAAATATGAAATCGCAGACCTACTGTTAGCAATTTGTAAACTGTCACTAAAATCTGCCACTGTACCAGAGGACTGGAGGGTGGCAAATGTAACCCCGATATTTAAAAAGGGATCCAGAGGCGATCCTGGAAACTACAGACCAGCAAGCTTGACATCTGTGCCAGGGAAAATGGTGGAAACCATCATTAAGGATGGAATTACAAGGCATGTTGACAAACATGGCTTAATGGGGAAGAGTCAACATGGATTTAGTAAAGGTAAGTCATGCCACACTAACCTGTTGGAATTCTTTGAGCGTGTAACTAAGCATGTGGACAAGGGAGACCCAGTAGATATAGTGTACCTGGATTTCTAGAAAGCATTTAATAAGGTCCCTCATGAGAGACTCTTGAGAAAGTTAAAAAGTCATGGGATAGGAGATAGTGTCTTACTGTGGATCAGAAACTGGTTAAAAGATAAAAAGCAAAGGGTTGGACTAAATGGTCAATTTTCACAATGGAGAGATGTAAAAAGTGGTGTGCCTCAGAGATCTGTATTGGGACCGGTGCTGTTTAATGTATTCATTACTGATTTGGAAAAGGGTGTTAAGAGTGAGTTGATCATATTTGCAGACAACACCAAGTTATTCAAGGTAATTAAAACACGAGGAGACTGTGAGAAACTGCAACAGGATCTTACGACACTGGGTGCCTGGGCATCTAACTAGCAAATGAGATTTAATGTGGACAAGCGCAAAGTGATGCATGTAGGGAAAAATAATCCAAACTATGCATACACAGTGCTAGGTACTAAGCTAGGAGTTACCACTCAGGAAAAGGATCTGGGGGTGGTTGTGGACAATACAGTGAAATCCACAGTGTGCAGCAGCAGTCAGAAAAGCAAACAGACTGTTAGGAATTATTTGGAAGAGGATAGAGAATAAAACTGAGGAGGTCATCATGCCTCTATACAAATCAATGGTGCGGCCAGCCCAGCACGTCCCCCTCCCCCATGGCCTGTGGCAAGGGCAGTGCTAGAAGGCTGCCATTGTAGCTATGCTATGAGCTGCCCAGAAGAATTCCTTCCCACTCACTCCACCTGAGTGGGTGCTCCACAGCGGTGCCAGTGCCACTTAACAGCCCCAGCCTTGCTAGTCTTAAAACACCCATCATTAAATCCCATCACGCGTGTACCCACGCACAGATCTTTCCTCCTTGCGACTGGCTAGCAGAGCCACTTCTCTGCAGAGCTGGTTGCTGAGATTCTGAGGAGCAGCTGGGATTCAGCTGGTAAGATCGTTAGCCACCAGCGGGGCACAAGACCCGCCCCTGACCAAGAGCCTCACTTCAACTGCCCAAAAGCAAATTGGGTTCTCGAACCACAGGTTTCCCCCCATGTGAAAGGGGAAAGCAAGATGCATTCACTAGGGAGGGGGGGGGTGAGTCGAGGTTGTCTCCCAGGATTGGAAGGGGCTAACCCAAGAGCGCACACACTTACCATCCGCTGAGAGTTTAGGGAGCGTTATAAACAGGCTCTTGCCGGACTCAAGAACTGCAGCGTGAAGACTGTCCAGCATTTTCACCGCCGCCCCCTCTGCAAGCCAGGAAACAGGGGGTCTGGCTGGGCTGCTTCTATATCCACCTGACTTGAAACCCCAGCCCTGAAAACCTCTCCCCCATTGCCTGCGCCCTCTCTCCCCTCATCAATGTAGCCAGCAGCACCGGGGGAGAGGAGGCTCCAGCTAGATTCAAAGGGGAGGGGAAAGGGCCAAACGCCTCTCAGGTGGGTGGGGTGGTGGAACTGTAGCTAGGACGCGAGTGTAACTCAGTGTTGCTAGGGGTGACGTCATAATAGGGGGGCTGTCTCTCCGTGCCAGCCAAGCGTTCCTATTGGCGTTACCCTCTCCGGGCTGACGCGGGAGAGGATTCCCAGCGCTCGCTGCAGGGAACGCCGAACCGGCATCTTGGGGGAGAGCGACTGCCACGCCTTGTTGTTTGCAGCGTGGGGTGGATTTTCTTGTTGCTTAATGCACTGTGCAAATAGCGCCAATCCTTGAAGAAAGGTTGGATGGAGCAGGAGGAAAGATTCTGGGAAATTCATTTATTTTTTCCTAGCAATACACTGGGAGGGGCATTTAGCAGAAAGCTGCAGCATGGATCTTTTTAGGTGGTATCCAACTATTTTATTATTACTATGTTTATATTCTGCCCCATCCCATAAATTGATCAGGGCAGCATATTAAAAGTTTGTTTTTTTAACAAAAATATCTTATTAAAAGATGAAGGAATATTTCACCCACTCCAGCTCTCACCCAGAGGAAGCCGTCCTCAACCCCTCCCCCAGCCAAAAGTAACCCCCAAACCTTCCCACCCATTCCCTCGTTTCTCACCTCTGGGCATAGCTCCATTATTAATTATTATGTGCAGCCACGCCAGGGCCCACAAGCCCAGGGGACCCACACATATTTTGGATGTATATGCACCACCCCACACACACCCATCATGCATGTTACAGGGCCACATTGGCACCCTATCCTATGCAGCACTGCAACATGCATGATGGGTGGGTAATAAGTGTCTAAAACGCCCCATAGATTACGCACACAGGAGTGGAGTACCCCAACAGGGGACCCATCTTCCACATCAGGGCCCATTCGCACCTGGAGTTTCACCCGAGCCACACCCTTTCCCACTAAATATCTCCACACCCAATACAAATTTTATATACTAGTCCTTTTTGTACAGGACTAAATTTGTGGGTGGTTTTCCAGGGCTGAGCCCTGGCAATTAAGTTTGGGGGAGGGGGGCTGAACCCCAGGAAATATACTTTCTAAAAGTGTGCACACAGAAATGTGAAAGGCTAGGGGAAAACTGATATTGTCCATGTCAGGGCTAGAAGTGAAAGCCAGAACAAACCTGCATGGCTTATTCGACTTTCATTAATGACTTTTGTGCCCCATTCCCTGTGCTAGCCATCATATAGATTAAATCACAAGAACTTTTGTTTTCTGCTCAGCTGTAGAGAGGCAGGTTAGGTTAGTGATTAGATTACTAGCTGGAGACTAGGATGCCTTTCCTTGTTCTGTCACGTTCTGGGGCATGGTCTGCAAAGCATGTTTGGGCCTTGGCAGTTCTTTTTTTTTTTTTTTTTTAAATAAATCGAGCACTGCTTTCATGCCCCAAAGCATAAAAGATTAACGAGTAAAACTAACATGCAAAGCTTGTAAAACACACAATGCTACTTTAACATACTTTGGCCATGATTTACAATCACTTACTCTGGAGGAGCCTCACTGAAGCCCTGTGACTGGTCCATCAGCTTCAATGGACTCCTCCACAGTAAGCAGTTTGTCAACCACAGACTTTGGGTATTTTCAGACAAGACACTCTCCATACATGTTACAGGGTACCATAGGGCAACACTTCAACTTTTTTTTTCCTAAATACAAATATTTCTAAGCTGCTGAAAATCTTATTGGTTTAAAGCTGTGATGATGTGCTTTCACACTTTGGTAACTCATTGGTCAATTGTTCACTTAAAAGCAGAGGAGTAGATCAGCTAAAAACAGTAACTGATAGTCATTTATTAGGAGCAAAATCAATTTACAATGGAGTACAGAAAATGGAAAGGAGCAGAGCGTAGCTATGAGAAGATTGAAGTAAAAGTCTATGCAACCTTTTCCTTCCCTGAACCACTTAGTACAAGCACCGAAGGTCAGCTAAAGGTTTGGGGAAGGGGTACTCACCAGGGACACTCAGAAAGAGGAGGGTCCAGATGTTGGATCTGTGCTATGGATTAGTCCCTTCGCTCAGGGCCCGTATTCCGTTTTCTCCATTGCCACCAATGGGAGACATGCCAAATATACAGGTCTCCACTTGTCCTCATCCCTGCTCCCTTCCCCTGAGCTCAGTCATTCAGTGCATGAGGCTAGGAACTGACTCCAAGGGCCAGAGAAACATTAGCTGCAGGCCACTTTGGGCCCCAAGGGCTGACGTTCCCCAGTCATCGTAAGGTTGCAAGCAGCAGGAGAAAAGCAGAGTATGAAGCAGCAGGCAACATGGCTTTATCCAAAATAAATTGTGACAGATAATGGTCTGTGGGCTGAAAGGAGCCAGACAGGACATAGCTCCTTTTGGATTCAGTTTCGTTTCAGGAGCACTCCCAGGTGGGGTGAAAACAGACATGCATGTAACTCCACTTTAACATTTCTTATGCATGTTGGAGGGCTGTATTGGGGCCCTATGCAACTCTGCAGCATGCAGAAGAAATATTAAAGCGGAGTTCAAGCGCGTGTCTTTTTACCCAGGGAGAGAGAGTCCAGCACTGCAGCTGTAGGTAGCCTCACCACTTGGAGAGCCATGCCCCCAGGGTACTCTCTAGGGGGTGGATCGGTGCCTGAAGAGGGCGCAAGGCATTTTCTCCACCCCTTTCCAACATGGCCTTCCATCCCCCCCAGCACAATGTCACAGCATTTGGGGGGGCTGGGGGAGTCCTTTGGAAGCCTCTTCCTTGCTTCCTGCCAATCTTAGCTAATTGAAGAGGCAGGGGAAACCTTCTCCCATACCTGAAGTTGTAAACTATGGGTTATCATTTATTGATCATTCAGATCAATATTTGCGTTGAGCCCTATTTATAGCTGTCAGATACAAAAATTGGTCACCTACCTCGGTGAATTTGTTTCTCTTCTTTTTCACCTGTCAGTGCTCCGCACGGGTAGCTCTGCACGTGGCCGACAGGAGGCAGAAGAAGAATTCAATGTGCGCATGTGCAGCTACCCTCCTCTTCAGTCGATGACCAAGCCGAGGATAGTGTCCTTTGTCTGGAAAACTCATACACACTCATTAATGATCATGCCCCTTAGGGGCCTAAACAGACTATAATTGTAACTTGAACTGAGAAAAA